>CM067506.1:36499828-36532328 GCA_034509495.1 Acestrorhynchus altus | reverse complement strand
CCTGCACAGTAAAGATGGAGGGGGCGCCCCTGTCCGCTTGTTGTTGCAACTAAACCAAAAGCAGTGATATTTATAGAAGCATGTAGATCCAAGACGGCTCCAAAAAGCTTTAAACAACGCGCAAAGAACCACAGTGATGGATAGCCTCCCACCTGACCACTTATTATACCTCACTGTTACAGGAATGATAAAGGCGGGATTTCAGGAATAATTGATGGAATTCCACAGTCCTCTGGAAGGGTGGGGTGTCATTTATATAACGTCTTTTAGGGTCACAGCACTATCTGCCCTGCTGACACCCTTACACAACATCACTTACGGGTTTAAATATCCCACAATTCTGACACCCCCAATTAATCATAATAAAGAATCCCTTATTAGATTCTGTTTTGGCCCTACAGATTGCAAACCATCAGGTTAGATAAGAACTGTGAGTACAGCCTCTGCTCTGACAGACAGACAGACAGACAGACAGACAGACAGATAGATAGATAAATAGGTAGAAAGAAACACAAAGAGACAGACATATAAATAGACAGACAGATAGATAAAGAGACAGATAGCTAGACAGACAGACAAAGAGACAAAAGACAGATAAATAGGTATTATAAAGAAGAGACATACAGATAAATAGATAGATAAAGAGACAGGCAGATAAATAGACATAAATAGACAGACAGAAAGGTGAAGAGAGACATAAATAGACAGACAGACAAAGAGACAGATAAATAGACAGACAGACAAATAAATAAACCGACAGACAGACAGATAAATAGACAGACAGACAGACAGATAAATAGACAGACAGACAGACAGGTCGGTAGGCAGATGACATGAATTAATGATGTTTAATTGAATTCCTCTGAAATCTCTAGACGGCGCCTTTTGAAACGTAAGAGTGAAGCAAACCGATCATCATCTCATCTCCCTCCTCAACGCTTACTCTAATTTTTATAACACAGAGCCTCGACACGCTGTCCAAAAACTGCAGCCGCCAAAGGCAGGCTTGTTACCATGCCAACGGGCTCTCACCTTGAAGTTGTGCATGCTGCGGGGACTGGTGGGAGAGGAGCTGGAGGACTTGGATTTGGGGGTGGAGATCAGACCAGCTGGTAACTCCATTTAATAGAGAGAGAGTGTGAGAGAGAGAGAGGAGGAGAGAGAGAGAGAGAGAGAGAGAGAGAGAGAGAGAGAGAGAGAGAGAGAGAGAGATGGATGAGATGAGACGTCAATCAGTGATCAGTGATTGATTGATTCAAAAACAGTGTCTGCAGGTCTAAAGCCTGAATACTGCAGAATCTTGTGTTTGATACTCAATAGTCATTTTCTAATTGGTTTCATTAGATTTGCTACAATTAATTTCAAACTCCATCATTTAACTCATATAGTTACAGAGACAATAATGGAAATATTAACATCCCTATGAATGACTTACTGACACACCGACTCTCTTCTTTCGTTTATTACATTCCTGGAAGGTAGATGGTTCAAATCCCTGAAATGGACATGACTGAAGAGCAAGACACTGAACTCCACAAATGCCTCCTTATCGGCTGCTGTTGATAGGGCTGCCCACTGCTCTGGGCACATGTGCTTACTGCCCCCTAATGTGTGAATTCACTAGTATGTATCACTGGATGGGTTAAATGTGGAGGACAAAGTCCTGTGTGCAGCAGAGTGGATCGACGTGGGCCGTGAAGCACTCTCTAGTGGACCGCAGGCCCATGCTCAGGCAGTCGTCTATAGTGGGCTACTGACGCCACTTTAAATCATAAAAGTCTAGGTGAGAAGATTTTAGCTGATGTAAAAATGAAGAGATCAGTCATGTTCAAAATGTAAACATTATAAAGTTTAGAAAGAAACCTGCAGAATGAATACAAGGCAAATGAAACATAGGTTTGAGACAATGCAGCTGTGAGCATCTGATGGAGACAATTAGAGATGAAGAAGCTTCTGAAACTTCCTCAAAAAGTTAAAAAATCATCTGCAAGTACAACGCAGAGCATATGGTGTAATAGTATATTATAGGTTATATATGTAGGTTGAGCATCAGCCCCGCCCCCTCTCTCTGATCAGTCAGAGTCTGTATGCAGGTTGATCATCAGCCCCGCCCCCTCTCTCTGATCAGTCAGAGTCTGTGTGCAGGTTGAGCATCAGCCCCGCCCCCTCTCTCTGATCAGTCAGAGTCTGTATGCAGGTTGATCATCAGCCCCGCCCCCTCTCACTGATCAGTCAGAGTCTGTATGCAGGTTGAGCGTCAGCCCCGCCCCCTCTCTCTGATCAGTCAGAGTCTGTATGCAGGTTGATCAGTACAAGTGGATTTAAACTGGGATTTAATTTAGTGGGTTTTAGGAGTTAAATAAACATCACATGTTCACACTGAACTTAAACTGTCACTTTTATTACAGAACCCAAAATGTGAATGTAGTGAGCCTCCCTCTACTACTCCCTCCTGCAGGATTAGTGGTCAGCTGTCAGTCAAATGGACCGACGTCTCAAAAAGACTGTTGGTCTATGGGTAATCTGCGTCCGACCCAGCAGGAGTTTAACCCCGGCTATTTCACACTGCTTGTTTTGACTGCAGCGACTAAATCACTCTTCCTCTTCAGACACACCTCAAGCTGTCCAGCCGTGCCCTCCCGGGCGACTGGGCCTCGAAGACTGTCCCTTAATGCTGCATTAGCCCCCCCGAGCAGAAGGCAGATGAAGATGCCTGAACTATATATAGTGTACACATCCAATTGGCGTCCCTCAGATTAGAAAGCATGCGTGCTGGAGTTTGGGCAGAGGCCCGGGAGGCATTTTAAATAGCTCTGCTCTCGCCGGCGGCTCTTATCTTAATTGAATGCCACACTCGGAGGTCAGAGGCCACATACAGCTCACTTCAAAGCCGGCTGAGCACTTAGTGCAAGGTCACATCACAAGCAAACAGGGACACTCTTAATTAGACACTCTAAGGGTGCTTTCACACCTACCTTGTTTGGACTTGGTGCGGACTTTCAGACCCTTCAATTTGGCCCAAACCAAAATAGCAGGTGTGAGAGGTACTGCAGACCATGGTCTGGACCTAAAGAGGTGGTCTTGGAACCACGGTCCAGTTCATTTGAAGTGAAAACACTTTTTTGGATGTTTGGGACTGAGGCAGGATACGAGTGTCGCATGCACATCACAGCAGTATGGGCACAACAGACCATGCTCCAAATTCCTGTATCTACTGTAACTGTAGATTAACCCTTTTTATAAACACAAACGAAAGGAATCTGAGGGTAATCCTCCACGTTCACTCCGCCGTGCCACACACGTGCACTCAAAGGCAGTCGGATTAGGGTAGGATGCGGCACAACACCCATTAAGGTAAATCATGCTTCATCAGCACATCAGGTTCAGAAGTGCACCTATCTACGACAGGACGCAGTGAAGTTCTTCAACAATTTCAGAACAAACCAGCCCGACAATATACAATGTAACAAAAATGCAGTTACATGCTGGTATTCTAAGCTTCAGAACTCAGGATCAGAGTAACCTACAGACATGATATCTTAACAAACTACAAACGAAACCCCTATATGACCATGTAACATCACATTCATTCATTTCCAACTGAATTAAATCCCAGAATTAGCTTCCCAAAGAAGCTTCCAGTGCATGTTTACTGCTCTGTCCACATGTACATGCTTAACCTGCATACAGACTCTGAATGACCAGAGAGAGGTGGCGGGGCTGATGATCAACCTGCATACAGACTCTGACTGATCAGAGAGAGGGGGCGGGGCTGATGATCAACCTGCATACAGACTCTGACTGATCAGAGAGAGGGGGCGGGCCTGATGCTCAACCTGCAAACAGACTCTGACTGATCAGAGAAAGGGGGCGGGGCTGATGCTCAACCTGCATACAGACTCTGACTGATCAGAGAGAGGGGGCGGGGCTAATTATATCACTGCCCCAGATATTGGCTTATAGAGGAAAATGAGAAGGGAGGGACTGTTTGCTCTCTTTCTTTGCTCACACAGTGTTCACATTTCAGAATAAAAGCCTTGAGATGGAATCATACTGATACATAAATAAATAGCAAAAAATATGAAGGATATTCAGGTTGTTTTTTTATTTTATTTAGATCACTGTCAAGTATTTTGAAGTAATGATTGCAGATATGACACATAGTGGTCAAATATTTACATATATATATCAAAATGCATTAAAAATCACATACAATGATCAGCCATAACATTATGACTACTTCCTTTTTCTACTCCCTGACAGGCATTTGCATCATTTCAAGTGAGAAAACTGATCATTACTGACCTCTCTATGGGTCAGTGGACTAATTGGAGCTAATCGGACAGTCAGCTTCCTCCTCCAATCACATTCAGCTGCCCAGTGGCATTGGGTGCACAGCATACTTGGAGGAAGCCCGTGCCAGCCTTCACTCCCTTGGTGTTGTTTGAAACGAAAATGGAATAAAATCACAGCGGGAGCAAATGCCTACCTGGAGATTTGACAGGAGACTGGCTGCTGGTGGAGAAGTGTCCAGGGGTTCTTCTAACTGTGGAGAAAGAAAGTGGGAGGTGGCAGGAAAGAGTGGAAAGAGAGAGAAATCCAGAAGCCCATCAAGAACCCATTTTGTTAAGACTGGATTCTGATATTTATTCATGAAAACGTCGTGCAATAAGCTGCCAACATAGCAAAGCCCTGCTGACATGAACACATTTTGAACCCCCCTAATTTATGCCACTTTATATCAAAGGAATTATTCATATTTTATGCAAACGCCACATCATTTGTGCTTACAAATTACTCAAATGTCCCATAAGAGGCCTAGAAAGATTTCCTGGATTTGTAAAATTCCCTTAATGTGTGTAGAGGGAGCATGGGGAATACTTTAACAGGGAATGATTCACAGTGTACCTGAGTTTGGCACCTTGTTCAGACCTTGACTGATGTTATATGTCAATATTTTTCATTTAGTGACCCAGTCAGAATACTCAGAGCTTTCATATATTCACTCTGTTCTGCACAAAAGAAATCTTCTTTTCGGCTTTAGGGGTCGCCACAGCGGATCATCTGCCTCTGTCTTGCCCTAACTCCTCTACTGTTACTGTTACCATCTCCATGTCCACCTTCCACTCTCAATGTCTTCTAACCTGCCGTCCTTCTCTCCTCCTCGATGGCCTTCAACCTACAGTAGTCCTTTTTCCACAGCCCCCTAACCGGTCAAGAGCACCACACGCGGTCGTTGTTAATCCGGGCCTCGACCGATCCAGAATGGTAGTCATATTTGTGATCCGCATTATAGTTCTGCAGATGGTGTGGTAGGGGTGGAGTGTTGATAGAGTGTCCAATAGCATCCCATTTTCAATCAGGGACAGGTCTGGAGATGAGACCGACCACTGCATAGTATCTGTGTCTTCAAGACGAGATCTTGAAGCAGTGTATAGACAAGCGTCGTCCTGCTGGAATAGAGCACCGGAGTGTGTGTTCAGAAACGGTAGAACCACTTGTTGCATAACCTCGTTAACGTAACGTTGGGCTCAAACTGCCTGTAATGAAGAACAAAGGTGATTTGGCATCGTACAAAATTGCACCCAAACCACAACACCATTGATCTTGGTGCTGACCACAGTGCCTCTACACATGGCTTCTTTGGTGGCGTCCACCAAGAGAAAAGCAGGACTCATCAGTGAAGATGTCCTCCTGCCATTGCAATCATTTTTGATGATGTTTATTGCAGCATGTTAAGATAAATTTACAAAACACCTTCACAATCAGCCATAACATTATGACCACCTCCTGGTTTCTTCCATTAACAGATGCTGGAGGCCACTGTGCTCATTGGGGGCTTCAATGCAGCAGAAATCCCACCTCAGTGTCCTCTGTGTCTCGATACGATCCTGTCTCTGAGGTGTACAGACAGTTCCTTGGACTTCATGACTTGGTTTGTGCTCTGACCTGCACTGTCTACTATGGGACCTTATATAAACAGGTGTGTGCCTTTCCAAATCAAGACTTCCTGCTCCTCCATGTGGAATTCTTTCAGCATCAGTGTGTGTACAGATGGTCTTACGTTTTCTTCAAGCCTCCTCTGATACAATGAAGATTCCATAGAGGATGTCCTGACTGTACATATGTATGTACATATATATAATACATTTGGCACATACTGCCTGTATTTATATTAAACATGTGTGTGAGTGTGTGATACCTGTTCCAGGTGATTTGCTGCGTCGTGTTGATCCTGGACTCTTACTGCCCCCGGCTCTCACTGGAGTAGTGGAACGGCAAGCATAGGAAGACTTCAGCACACGGCACTCTGTAACACACACACACACACACACACACACACACACACACACACACACACACACACACACACACACACACACACACACACACAGTCAATGTAGAGGTTCATAGGCCAGTTTTAGCCCATGGCTTTTAAATTAGTTTCTTCACACCGGACAGTCAGGAGCTGGAAGCAAAAAAAAATGATGGTTTTTTGGTTTCAAAACAATGAAGCATGAAATTATTTGCCAGGCATGGGCTAGACAGCACTGGAATAATGGAGCTCTATTATCTCTGAATGCAATCAAATCCTCACAGCAATGTTCTAAAATCTAGTAGAAAGTCTTTCCTGGACAGTAGAGAAAGTTACTCCAACGAAAGCAGGATCAACACTTTGAACACCCTTGATTTCAGATGAAACGGTGAATGAGCAGGTGTCTCAATACTTTTGTCCATATTCTGAATAAATGAATAATATACAAACAGTTATGCTCTAGATTTTATGTAATGACTAGAAGCCACATGGCTCCTCATGGAGTAATAAAGAAGACCTCAGTGTGTGCGTGTGTGTGTGTGTGAGTGTGTGTGTGTGTGTGTGTGTGTGTGTGTGTGTGTGTAGACAAATAGCTGGGCCCTGCAGAGGCATCATTAACCTGCCTGTCCAGAGCCACTGAGATCTTTATTGCATCAGTGGGCCGACAGGCTCCCACAGCCTAAGTAGCTCCTACATCAAGAGCAAAGACTCAGTTTATCACTGTAGGGGGTAATCCAGCCCCCGTAATCTCAGCATATAAACCCCAGCAGATAGACTCTGTTACCCTGCTGATTAAACTCTGCACTGCAGCTCTGAGGGAGGTAGAGAGACGAGGAACGCTCCCTGATTCAGATCAACTGATCTACACAGGCGACGGCAGCAACAATGGGAACACAGCGCTGCTAGAAGTAGGTCAGCGGCAGCCGTACGACGACAGAGGAGCCATTTCTGATCACTGTCATTCAGAACGGAGGTGGATTAGTGGAGAGTATATGCAGGTTCAACAGTCTTTGATGGAGCACACATTCTGGACAGAAGACCGTAGGATATGGACTTAAGATCACAGGCCCCTTGGTCAATTGTCTGGGATGCTTTTGTAGTTTGACGTACATTTATTCACCATTTTCATTATTTAGTAATAATGTTGGATATTCCTGTTGGAAACTGATCACTCAAATCATCCATTTATGTATATATCAATTTTATCCCGTCTCAGGACTTTTATTCTGAAATTTGAACCTTACAAAAAGAGAGCAAACAGCCCCTCTCTTCGCACATTCCTCTATAACCCAATATCTGGATCACTGACATTATCGTCCCCATCCCCGTCACATACGGGGCTAAAGTCTTAGAACAACCAAGAAAGTACTTTAAAACCCTTAAAAACTAAATTCTACAGAGACAATAACCCGGGGTCCAGTAGATACTGAATAACAGAGCATAATATAGATACTGAAGACCAAGTAATGATAATCCAAAGTACAGTAATGATAAACTACACTAATGATAATCCAAACTACACTAATGATAATCCAAAGTACAGTAATGATAATCCAAAGTACAGTAATGATAATCCAAACTACAGTAATCATAAACTACAGTAATGATAATCCAAAGTACACTAATGATAATCCAAACTACAGTAATGATAATCCAAAGTACACTAATGATAATCCAAAGTACAGTAATGATAATCCAAACTACAGTAATGATAATCCAAAGTACAGTAATGATAATCCAAACTACAGTGATGATAAACTACAGTAATGATAATCCAAACTACACTAATGATAATCCAAACTACAGTAAAGATAAACTACACTAATGATAATCCAAACTACAGTAAAGATAAACTACACTAATGATAATCCAAACTATAGTAAAGATAAACTACAGTAATGATAATCCAAACTACAGTAAAGATAAACTACAGTAATTATTACCCAAACTACAGTAATTTCAATCATTTCCAGTAGGAAGGTTTATTAAGTGGAAAGAGTCAGAATGCAGTTGTTGCGACGGATGAAGAAAGCAGGTTGGTATCTACTATCAGAGGAAAATCACCCTTAACTTATATTTTTGGAAAAGTCCTACTTTATCTAAGTGGAGCAGGAGAGGAGCAGAGCAGAGAAGTAGGACGAAGACACCAAACAGCTGAACTATATTCCCTTCATAGTGAGTTGAGATTGTGTGTGTGTGTGTGTGTGTGTGTGTGTGTGTGTGTGTGTGTGTGTGTGTGAGGCATGCGTTTAATGCTACAAGAACTGAGTTCACCTTATCAAAACAGGATGTGTTCTGATAGCTATATTTGGAGGTTCGGGACCCCAGAGGGATAATAGATCCCTCATCTGACCTGCTCACTGTCCTGTCTGCAGGACACCAGAGACCACGCCATTACAGAGAACAATAGAGAATGCCTTTTCACCAAGGCGGTCACTTCCTGTGGCAGGTTACCATCGCACGTGACTGAAGAGCGTTCATGGAGGTGGGAGTGAAGACTGGGTGGAAATGAATGGACAGTCCTGCGGTGGAATGCGTGGTAATGTGGAATGAGCACTTTCCCCTGCAGAAGACCTGAGCTACTGCTTAGTGCACAAAGTTCTTCAACGACTGAGCCAGTGACCATCTGGACTTCACATACGGCACTGTGCAAAAGTCTTAGAACAGCCAAGAAAATACTTTAATACCTCTTGAACTCTAAAGACCCAATGACCCAGGGTCCAGACTTCAGGTCCCAGTAGTAACTAGATAGATGGTAGTGGACACCAAATAATTCACAGTGGATAATGAATAACTCAAAGTGTATATTGAATAATTCATAGAGGATACTGAAAAATTCATAGTGGATATTGAATAATTCCAAGTGCAAATTGAATAATTCACTGTGGATACAGAATAATTCATAGCAGATACTGAATAATTCACTGTGGATACAGAATAATGATAACAGATACTGAACAATTAATAATTAAATTTAAATACTGAATAATAAGGATGAAGATTTAGAAATGCATAGTAAGTGTAAACTTTTAAGTTCTCTTCAGACAAACTGTTTACTGTAAATATTTATTTGTATTTTCTTTTCTAATATTATTATAAAACTGAATATTTATACAGTATCTGAGAGTAAGACTACAGTAACACAACGTAACACAGGTTCTGTTCCCAGCCTTTCAGTGTGATATTCCAGTTTGTCTAAAACAAATGCAGAAGTTCCTACAATCATCATAAACTTCGGTTCTGTAACCACGACAAAGAGAGTTACGCATTTTCAGTTTAGAAACAGTCGATCTTCTCGTTCATACAGTCAGACTAAGAACACTATATGCATATATATGGTTACCCGAGATTTACAACTACACTGCAAATCAGTTCCACGAATCAGTCCCTAAATATAGTCGCCCACCATGTTCTCGTTATATTGTCCTTGGTAACGGCGTTCAAAGTTCATAATGTCCTGGTGAAAGCGCTCGCCTTGCTCCTCTGAATAACTTCCCAGCCGTACTCATCATACTTCAAGGAACCTAGCATCATCCTGACACTGGTGTTCCTCTTTCGGCTCCTCAGCACGGCTCTGAGGCTCTTGCATGAACTGTCTATGAAGAGCCTCCACTCTTTCGGGTTACAGGTGATACCTATAGCCTCGAATAGACCGGCCTCATTGATGCATGACTGAAGAACCTGGTGACGGTTCCTCTGATCTTTGACTTGGACGCTTTCCTCTAATAAGTTCCATTGCTTGAGCCTTGATGTCAGAAGCTCAGCGTTGGACTCTGATCAGATCATTGAGGTCTTTTTGGTTAGGGTAGTATGGCTTTCGATCCTCAGCTGCAGTCCCAGAAAGTTCTAGATAACTCTGGACAGTTCTAGAAACTTCTTGATAGCTCTCCCAGTTCCAGAAGCTTCTTGAAGTCTATATTCAGCACTGAATATATCACGAATATTCTTAAAAATAGATAAATTTACCGGTAATAATAACTTTTTTCTATTCGTTTAAGAATTTGGAAAACACACTTAACAACTGGGAACAATTTTTATTTTAATGGTTAGATTGTGTAATCTGTGCATGACCACAGCAGCTTGTCTTCTAAGTGTGTGTGTGTGTGTGTGTGTGTGTATTGGGGGAGAGCATGGGGAAAGGCAGTTAAAGACACTGGGTTAAATGAAGTTAGTGATTAGCCAGGCCTACCAGTCAGAAAGGCTTCTGAAGCCTTACCGCTGTGATCCAACACAAAATCATCCTGAGCGTAGCGGAACTTCTCCGGCCCACAGGCGATGAACACGTCGTCCTCTCCAAAGAAGTCCTGCAGACACGCGATCTGGAAAGAAAAAGGAATGAGTGAAGAATAGAGCGTGAGTGCTACTGTGTGCTGTGGTTAGATACAATTGTGTGGACCAACACAAACTGTGCAGAAACAGACGAGCTTCTGTCTCTGACTTTACATCTACAAGGTGGAGACACTCGGTAGGAGTGTCTAATAGAGTGGACAGTGAGTGGACAGTGTTTAAACACTCCAGCAGCACTGCTGTGTCTGATCCACTTGTACCAGCACAACACACGCTAACACACCACCACGTCAGTGTGACTGCAGTGCTGAGAATGAAACACCACCCACATAATATCTGCTCTGTGGTGGTCCTGTGGGGTCCTGATCATTGAAGATCAGGGTGAAAGGAGGAGAATAAAGTCTGCAGAGATACAGATGAACTACAGTCTGGAATTATAGAACCACAAAGAGAACCTGTATGATCAAGGAGCTGAGAGAATGGACACTGAGTGTAGAAAGATGGAGGTGGTCATGATGTTATAGTAGATCTGTGTATGTAGAACACACTGAATGTAGAACACACTTGATCTTGGTTGTGACACCACAACCCTGGTGAGTTCAGAACGGGCTCCTCTTGGAGCTATATACAGACCATATGGACGAGGGAATGTACTTTCCGGGTTAAGGGCCCTTTAAAGGGCTGAGATGTTGGGACTGAAATGCAGCTCAGTGGGAGCGATGGAAGCTGAAGCCTCTCTGATCCACGCCTGCTGTTGCCAGGCAATGTGGATCTCAGCGTCCTTTATTTCTTTATTTTACTGGAGGAGGGAATCCCACAGAGGGTAGAGCTGCCCAGTGTGGTGCTGATGGACAACCAGTAAGACAAGCCTAAACCACTCAATTATACCATTAACTTACTTCCTCTCAAACCCTTTCTGGAGATTAACTCACTCCTGTCTCAGAGAGGTGGGCAGCATGAGAGACAGATGGTCCTCATGTGGAGTACAGTCACACACACACACACACACACACACACACAAGAGAAGTCAAGAGAAGGATCGTAAGCAGATGGAGACCAGCTAAAGAGTCCTACTCTTCACTCTGACAGAGATCGAAGGAGAAAGCGAAAATGTGTGTGTGTGTGTGTTAAAGAGAGAGAGAGAGAGAGAGAGAGAGAGAGAGAGAGAGAGAGGGAGAGAAAGAGAGAGAGAGAGAGAGAGAGAGGGGCTGAAGTTATACAATATTGTACACAAGTGTTGCGTTGAAAGTGTTAAGGATGAATCAGCCCTCAGAGCTGCCTCAGGAGAGAAACGGAGGAGTTTAATGATTATACAACACACACATGCACACCCACACACACACACACACACACACACACACACACAGTTAGAACAAAGAAAGGCTACATTATCCTATAAAGGTTCTACTTCATAGAGGAGAACCCATTGTTGCCTAAATGAAATCCACATGTATTTTCTCAAAATTAATATACGTTTTAAATACATTTTAAAAACACTCTGGATGATCAATTTCCAATGGCTTTTCTGTAGTACTGACAGTAACATGCAAGGACATCTCAAATTGAGACAAATTTGAGCAGCCCAGGATCTTCAGAAAATAATAATATCTTGTATGTGTGATTGTTTTCTATAAATCATCAAATTTTTGTGGCATCAAAGTACAAAAATCATTCCACAACATTGGTTCTAAAGGTTAACAAAGAAAAACCCATTTAGGCTCTAATTTCCGTTCCCGGAGTTGTTATGGCTTTGAACAAAACCTTTGCTTATCTGGAGAACCCTTGAAGAACCCTTTAGGTTCTTCTGTACCCTTTAGGGTGTCTGTATGTCTATTGTTTATCCATGAAACTCACTACAGCTCAGTATTGTTATAATCCAGCAACTACAGGCTTGTAAATAAATGATAACCCACAGCTCTGCAGTGTTCTTCTGCAGCCTGTTGACTGTAAAGTACGGCCCACATAAAGCACGGCTGAAGAAAAAGCTGAAATTAATCAGAACATACTGCTCCATCAGGAGAACAGTGACCGACAGCCACCCTCAAACCCCATCCTAACAGTACACACAGCACAGAGAGCATATGGGAGCAGTAGCTGGCATCACTGCAGCACCAGACTGCACCCACACTGAGAGCCTATGGAGTTTAGCTGAGATGATAAAGCTGCCATATCGAGTGGTTTACTCATGTTGACTGTAGAGGCTGTAGGTTGTTTATGGTTTATTTAAAAACAAGAACCAGAAATCAGAGTTATCACTGGTGATAATGGACCAGAAATACAGATTTTAGAACTGATATATTTTATCAATCATACCGAGCTCGACTGTGAGAAACCTTGGCGTCATATTTGACTCCGACCTTACATTCGACAGCCAAATTAGTAACGTAGTAAAGACAGGATTCTTCCATCTACGCAATATTACTAAACTGCGTAAATCACTCACACAAGCATGCAGAGATACTGATTCATGCATTCATCACATCTAGACTAGACTATTGTAATGCCCTTCTAGCTGGTAGTTCAGGGAAATCACTACAGAGGCTACAATCAGTACAAAACGCTGCTGCGAGGGTTCTCACCGGAACTCGGAAATTTGACCACATTAGTCCTGTTCTTTCATCCCTCCATTGGCTTCCCATTAAATTTAGAATCAACTACAAAATACTGCTCCTAACATACAAGTCACTAAATGGCTTAGCTCCCCAGTACCTAAAAGAGCTCTTAATACCTTACTTCCCGTCACGCAGACTGCGTTCTCAGGACACAGGCCTATTGACCGTCCCTAAAATCAAAAAGAACACTGTTGGGGGTCGAGCCTTCTCCTTTAAAGCCCCCCAGCTCTGGAACAGCCTTCCTCCTACTGTTCGGGACTCAGACACTCTCTCCGTTTTTAAATCACGCCTGAAAACATTTCTCTTTTCGCAGGCTTTTCATTAACACTTTTAAGGGGGCACTAATCTCTCTCCCTCTCTCCCCCCCATGTCCTGAGCTGCCCGAGACACCTGCAGATACCGGCCCACTCATCCACCTACATCCTACTATCAACTTCCAGACCTGGCTATCCCACCTGCATGGATCTCATTTTTCACTACTCAATCATGCATACCTGTAGCACTACTATCTCAGCCAATCTTTATTTATCCTCTCTCCATTTTTATTTTTTATTTTATTTATTTTCCCTTCATTATTTTTTTTTCTTTTCTTTCCCATTTTTCCATTGTGCCTTTGTTATCTGCTCTCCGGTGTCGACCAGAGGAGGATGGGTTCCTCTCTTGAGCCTTGGTTCCTCTCAAGGTTTCTTCCTCCTAACTGAGGGAGTTTTTCCTTGCCACTGTTTGCCTGCTGGCTGCTCATTTGAGGCTTGGACCCGGATCCGTGTAAAGCTGCTTTGTGACAACGTTCTGTTGTAAAAAGCGCTATATAAATAAAATTTGATTGATTGATTGATTGATATATGTTTGTTTCGCTGGTACGAGTGGATCGGACACAGCAGTGCTGCTGGAGTGTTTAAACACTGTGTCCACTCACTGTCCACTCTATTAGACACTCCTACCGAGTGTCTCCACCTTGTAGATGTAAAGTCAGAGACAGAAGCTCATCTGTTTCTGCACAGTTTGTGTTGGTCGTCCTCTAGTCCTTCATCAGTGCTCACAGGACGCTGCCCACAGGACGCTGTCGGCTGGACATTTCTGGTTAGTGGACTGTTCTCGGTCCAGCAGTGACACTGAGGGGTTTAAACACTCCAGCAGCACTGCTGTGTCTGATCCACTTGTACCAGCAACACACACTAACACACCACCACCTTGTCAGTGTGACTGCAGTGCTGAGAATGACCCACCACCCACATAATATCTGCTCTGTGGTGGTCCTGTGGGGTCCTGATCATTGAAGATCAGAGTGAAAGGAGGAGAACAAAGTCTGCAGAGAAACAGATGAACTACAGTCTGGAATTATAGAACCACAAAGAGAACCTGTGTGATCAGAGGAGCTGATAGAGTGGACTGAGAGTGTTGAAAGGTGGTCATAATGTTATGGCTGATCAGTGTAAATAATAAAATATCTGCACTTTAAGAAACAAATGTAACTGTTTACAACCAACAGATCTGCCTCTGAGGCCCTGAGGGGAACGACTCTGCCTCAGGTACAAACTCTGCACATTTGTATTCACGGCAGTGTCATTGGGAGGACAGTGTGTGTGTGTGTGTGTGTGTGTGTGTGTGTGTGTCAGGTGTACTGTGTGCTGACAGGGCCAATCCATTCTCATCTGACTGATGTCATCAGCACATTCACACAACCAGGACACACACACACACACACACACACACACACACACACACACACACACACANACACACACACACACACACACACACACACACACACACACACACACACACACACACACACACACACACACACAACAGGAATAGGGCCCCTATAGAAAACAAGGGCTTGTCTCATGTTTGTCAGAAGAGAAATAAAGCAGATCTGCTCTCTGAACTCTTCTCCAAAACCCTCCTCAGGAGGAAAGGAGTTCATCAGCACTTAACTTGGTGGAGGTTATGATATTTTTCGCTGATATTGAGCTTATACGAGATAAATTAATGGACAGAAACTGTAAGAATATTAGTCACAGGCTTGAGACCAGGCTGGGTTTTTGGACACCAAAGAGAAAAGAATGAGATCTTCTCTGATAGACTGCTGAAAGGTCTCTGAGATCTGTAAACCTGGAAAAGAGCTCCAGACTGGGGTGAGATCATCAACTCCCCATGGACACCTTTGACATTAACATATGTAAACATATGGATATTTGATCTTCATTTTAAATATATTGAGAGATGGAAGTGATATAACAAAACACACCAGACTGAAGAAATGTGTTTATATGATTACAGCATAGTTAGGGAGGACATTGGACGAGCCAGTCTTCACAACAGTCAAACATTCGTTTGGTTTGCACTTGATTGTTGAAGTGAGAGGGATCACCATGGTGAGATCCAAACAGCACCTTCAGAAAGAAGGTTGTAGATGCAGACGGCTGTCCTAGCAAGTTCAACCAAAGAGCAGATCACATGCTGCATCATCAAAAAATAAGCCCAGAGGGAGCATCCGGGGAGTTCAGTGCCTTGCTCAAGGGCACATCAGTCATGCCCTGCCAGTTCAGGGAATTGAACCGGCAACCTTCCGGTCACAAGGCTGGTTCCCAAACCCCCAGGCCACGGTAGCAGGAAAATCCTCACTGTCAGAAAACAAACAGCAGGGCATCTATTGACCGGAGGGTTTTAAATGGAATTCCATATTTCCTTCTCTTCTGAGATAATGAAGCTGTTTTGGGATTAAGTCTTGTTGGAGGGGGTTCTGGGGTAACAGAGCAGAGGGTCATGGACCCCCACTGGGGCTCCTTCACATGGTATGAATCGCTGACTGCCTCCGAGTGCAAATAACTAGCGTAATGTGGTCTAAAGCATTTAGTACAATAAGACCTCTGAAATATAGCCACTCCACACTCCATCAACCGTGGGGGTGTTCCTGTAGGGGGGGGGTGTTGCATATTATTATTGCACTTTTGAACTGTTTATTGCATTGAAGTCCAGCTGTGCATTATTATTAATTAATGCATATAATAA
This sequence comes from Acestrorhynchus altus, assembly GCA_034509495.1. NCBI lineage: Eukaryota > Metazoa > Chordata > Actinopteri > Characiformes > Acestrorhynchidae > Acestrorhynchus > Acestrorhynchus altus. Next base: position 36,516,098 of record CM067506.1, on the reverse strand, counting down.
ACATTATTACAGGAATTATTTACACTCTGGTATCTCAGGATAGATGTGTTTCGCTGCAACTTCAGAATAGAGACACGCAAACAAACAGGGGGCAGAAAGCAACAGAAAGCAGTGCTCTTCGCCCCAGAGAGCAGTAACTGCGCATTATGGTTGGACCTGCAATGCAAACAGACACAGCGGCTGGACTTGATGTGGTTGTATGATGGTTGTTGATGTTGTCTACCTTGACTTTGGCTTAATAACACTTTTATGTGGTTTAGGAAACTTAACTAACATCATTCTGTGACTGCTTTTGACCCCTGGCTGCTCGTGTCTCCTGTAATGTTGCTAAGTACGAAACAATCTTAAACAAAGTGGACCAAAGTGGACAGAAGCAGAACATCTATAAGCTGCTCTCATTTCACTTATAGTACAGAACAAAACAGCTAGGTCTGGCTGTGTTCCTCCCCGTGGTTTAACTACAGCTCATTATAATCACGACGTCTCTTAACAATCCTTTTTTTAAGTTAAGGCTCTAATTAGGGCTCCATCGTGAGGCTCAGACTGAAGCGCCGTCCCGTAAAGTACAGGGCTGGAACTCGGAGCACTGACAGTGCGATGGCTCTAATAACAGGCTGTGACAGCTCCGGCTCATTCCGCTGACGATAATGAGGGGTAAGAGGGGAGTCGCTGCTCATGCTGGAGGGTGGAAAGGAGGGATGAGGAAGGAGAAAGGAGGAGAATGGGGGATGAGGGTGTGGCCATGCTATGATGCGAACCTCTATTGAGGTCAAATGACCAACGTACACTGGTGGTCAGAGGTATTGCTGTCATTTGGATATTCACGCGCTATTATAATGTAACACAGCTTTATTATAACAGAGTTGGCAGATGGTCATCTTCAGTGATGTGTCTTAGTGGAGACGACCAACAAAACCATGTATGGAGACACAGTTGTCAGCACCGTGATCAAAGGTTTGTTGATGCGTCACACGTCCAGAAGGCCTGCTCCTTTGTTTGACTCCAGATCACCTTCGGTGATAACAGACCAACGTTACTGTGATCCTGCAACCAGTGGTTCTACCTTTTCTGAACACACACTCCGGTGCTCTGTTCCAACAGGACGACGCTCATCCACACACTGCTGCCGTCTCAAGATCTCATCTTGAAGACACAGATACTACGCCTTGGTCGGTCTCATCTCCAGACCTGTCCCTGATTGAAAATGTGTGGATGCTATTGGACACTTTATCAACACTCCACCCCTACCACACCATCTGCAGACCTGAGTGAGAGCATTCAAGCTGCATGAGATGGACCATCACAGGACACCATTAGGAACCTCTACAACTCCATGAGGAGACATCTGGCATGTTGCGTTAAACCCAACGCCGTCCTGAGAGACACAAAGATAGATATTGAACTTTTATCTTCCTTCACAAAAGCACTGCAATCACACGTCCTTCTGGCCTAAAAATCCACTCTTATAACCTCTTGTTCTTCTGTTTATAACCATAAGTCCTTTGTTAGTTAATGATTAAGGGTGACTGAAGGTTCTGCACAAGGAGGATAAGGCTGAGTGGTTATTTACTCACAGACAGCCTCTTAAATGTTTAAACACGCTGGATTACACAACAGTTAAATGCAGTGCGCGCATGTTTCTCTACAGGCTGCACCCTCGTGGGCCGTGGATCGCCCCCTAATCAGCTCAGCGAGATGCCTGTTCGCTGAAAATCCTGTCACGGCTGAAGAGAAACGGCGCAGTGAGACAAGGCACATCATTAGATGGTTAAAGCACATGTCTGATTAGTGCTAATGTACCGTTAGTGTCGGCGTTTGTTTAGCCAGAGAGCAAATAGGCTCCCATCCATCAGACAGGAGCTGTGAGAGGAGCACAGTGAGACCTGGAGCAGCCAGCTGGTCCTGGAATAACCCCAGACTCTATAAATCAGTACCCGAGGAATGAGTAGACCGGTGGTGGGGAAATACTGGAGGAACTGGTGAAGATGAGGAGTATGACCATGGCTTCAGCAGCTCTCTACGGGCCAAAGGCAGAATCACAGGATCCACTCTGCCATTTGTTTCCACAACTCCACAAATCATCCCAAAAAGAGTGGATGGAGCTCCATCATTCCAGAGAACACAGCTCCACTGCTCCACAGCTCAGTGCTGGAGGGCTTTATACCCCTCTAGTCCACACCTGGTATTAGACATAAGGGGCCAAAAGGTTCACGTTCATTTACCTGGTCCAGAAAGTCCTATTCTATTGGCAGTACTTCTCAACAGAGACTAGTTGTGTGTGTGCATTTGCACATCTGTGTCAGCAACTGGTTCAACTTACGAGTAAAGCAGCTTATCGCATTCATTAGAAGGGGTGTCCACAAGTCTATGGACACGTAAAAGGTGAAGTGGAAGAACAACATTTATGACCATCTTGTGCAACCACTATAACCCAGCTTGTCAGCTATACTGGTTGACCAGCTTGGCCAACATCAAACTGGTCGATCAGCATGACCACCCAAGTCCACTAGCAATCCCAGCATGACCAAGCTGGTTGTCCAATATGATTAGTATGTCCATGATGGTCAACCAGCATGACCAGTTTGACCATGCTGGTCAACCAATATGACCACACAAATGCAAGATACACTAAGCTGGTTAATTTTTAATCTCCAGTTTACAATCACCTGACCAGCTCAGACTATCTGAAACCAGCTACCCACAAGCAGTGGTCTTCAGCTGGAGTCCTTAATCTGTATTTATAACAATAACAATTACAACTATCCTCCATCTGCACAATCTCCTGAACTCTGTTCGGAAAAGGACAACAGATGAGCTGGGGACAGAGGGGTCAGGGAGAAGCTGCGAGGAGCTGCGAGGAGCAGCAACGGCAGCGAAGGAGATGGACAACAGGCAGGACATCAGTTTTGATTTCACACAGCTCTGAGTCGCTGTCAGAAAGTACTAACATCATCAGCCTGTACAGCAAGAACAGCGACGTAGACTAGACGAGGACACCTCCTGTCCTGCTGCACAGAGCACATGAGTCACAGCGGTGATGATAATTAAAACACTGTAAGGTTTGGGACGTGTCAGGGTGGCCTTCGCTGACATTACTGAAGACAAATGCTTTGTTTTTAGCCCTTAAATAATTAAGCAGGAACCCAGTATAACGGAGTAATTATCAGTGAGTAATTTAGGGATGTCCCAGTCTAGTGGACAGGGATTTGGGACAATCCAGAGATTCTCTAAGGTGACATCCTGCATAAATATAAAGAATCCAGGGCTATGGTTGGGATGTGGGTGTGGTCTTGTACTAAGAAAATACAAATAAACAAAAAAAAACCAACTACGTCTGAAACTGTGGACACCATGGGGACGACGCGTCCTGAGAAAAGGACTGTTCAGGGTGAAAAATGAGCAGGTAGGATCCCAAAAGAAATAAGGTCTTACTGAGCTGTTCCCACTGAGTTCTTACAGAGTCAGTCGGGACGTTACTTTAGGAGCGCCGCACAAGTCAGTTCTGATCCTTCTTTTTTACCGCTGTGCCTCAGAGAACCAAAGGGAAAGAACAATGCATTCCAATGTACCATGGGGACAACAGTGGCCTGGTGGTTAGGAACCTTCTGTCCTTGAGCAAGGCACTCAACTTCCCAGCTGCTCCTCCTCTGCCCACCTCTCCGGGCACGTGTGCTCACTGCCCCCTAGTGTGTGAATTCACTAGTGCGTGTTTCACTGTGTGGATGGGTTAAATGCACTCTAAAGCAGAGGTTTATAGAATCTGAAACATGGCCTGATTTTACCTGAACATGTTTCCATGTATAAAATCATTTTAATAATTTCATTAAAGCAGCCCTTTGAGTGAATATGAAGTGAATTAGTGGAAAATGATACTTTTCTATATCTAGATACGTCAGGATCAACCCTGCCAGGTCAGCTCGGCGCTCGTTGAACCTGCTGTTTTGTACTGTAATGTAAGATGGTGTGAAATAGACCATGTGATGTAATATGAAAACTGCTGTTTCAAATATGAATCAAAACAAAAATACAACAATATTTTATAATAAAATCACAACCTTCCAAAAAAGTAAAAGCACATTCCAACAAGGCTGAAACGACTCCATTCCTGAAGCTGCCTCCATAAAAACCGTTCCAGTCTGGACAGATGAAAACAAAACAGGGCATTGAAATCACACAATGGCCCCGGCTGGCTCCGCTTACATGTTTCTGGGCATGTGCCAACCCTGTGCCCGCCAGCGTCCAGACTGTCAGCCAGGTCAGGGAGAGAGAGAGAGAGAGAGAGAGAGAGAGAGAGAGAGAGAGAGAGAGAGAGAGAGAGAGGTGGGGGGGGGGGCTGACATTTTGTTCTGGATTCTTTGTTTGGCTACTTAAATAAGGGATGGGGGGGCTCAGAGCACATGGAGCACAGTGTGACGGAGGAGACGAGGACAAACTGAATGTGTTAATATAATACTCTGAAAATAGATGGATGGATGGATGGATGATAAAGATCAGTAGGGACTAATAGGATGGATGATGATTGAGAAGAGGTTGATGGATGGATGGATGGATGGATGGATGGATGGATGGATGGATGGAGGGACAAATTGGAGGAATGATAGGGAAGAGGGGCATGAATGGATAGAGGAAAGAATTAATGGATGGATGGATGGATGGATGGATGGATGGATGGATGGATGGATGAGGATGAATAAATAAGGATAGGTGGAAGATGGATAATGATGGATGAATAGATGAATAGGTTTCAACAGGGACTAATATGGATTGAAGGGTGATGAATGATAAGAATGAGTAGATGAGACTGGGTGGATGGATGGATGGAAGGATGGATGGAAAACGACATTATAAAGGACAAGTTTGAAAATATGATATGAAAGAAGACCAGATTAAAGCCAACCGTTGAGACGAGTGTGATTCTGCAGAAACAGTGGTTCAGTAAGTCTGTGATTATAAACAGATAATGATGGAGAACCGGCTGCTGAAGCTGTGTTTATTGGTTCTGCAGTCTGACCGCCTGTGGGAAAGAAACTGTCCATTAGTCTGTTTGTCCATAAATCAAACCTCCCTGTAACTGCAGTAAACTTTCCGACTGTATGTTCCCCGTCACGGCGGTCAGTGCAGATGGTGGTGAGTATTAGAGCAGGGGACAATGGACGCTAGAAGCTTTGCTGTGGGTTTGACCTCAGCAGAACGCCGTAATCCTGACGTGTCCCTAAAAACAAGTCAAGCCTGACAAAAGTGGGGCCACTCTCGCCTGTAAGGGACAGAGAAGGACTCGAACGTTGGCTGTTGTTTGATTCAAAATCCTCTTGGACAGGCAGCAAGAGAGACGTCAGGCTACACTGGAAGAAGCTCTTAAAGCGATAGTCTGTCCAGAGATTAGTTTAGAGTTGTTTAAATAATAATAATAATAATAATAATAATAATAATAATAATAATAATGTTATTATTATTATTATTATTATTATTATTATTTAAACAACTCTAATCTAATCTCTGGACAGACTAACAATAACTATTATTGTTATTATTGTTATTACTGTCATTATTATCTTAATTCCTTACTCTGCTTTTATTAAAACTAATTTTATTTTTAACTTTTATTTCTTATTGATTCAATTTTGATTGGTTATGATAATTTTATTTCGAATTAATTTATCAATTTTATTTCACTTTTAGTCCTTTTATTATTATTTTTTTTTATTTTTATTTTTTTCATATCATATTTTTAGTATTATAAAACACTGTTTCTAATTGTTATCAATCCCTTTGGAATGTAAATGCTCGGCTGCATTGTAAACGAGGGTCACTCCAGTGAAAATAAAGCTTGATTGATTGATAGATTGATTGATAGATTGATTGATTACAGTGTGTCTGAAACCCAGTCTGCTGAGCCACTGTTCTGTTTGGTCCTAATGGACAGGGTTTACATTAAGCTTGTCTTGATGCGTTTCATAATGCAACACAACCAGGTTTTGTCCTCGATCATCCCAGTAATGTAATGTAACCCACACTGGTAGTGCAGGACCGTGCGTTTGAGACCATTGGCCAGACGTTGCCATTTGCATCCTTGCGTTGAGAAGTGGACTTTGCCCCGTTGTGCAAAAGCTTTGCTACTTGTGGTCAAATTCTCTTTTAACAAGTGACCTCTACAGGACACCAAATTAATGATGATTTATTGACATAAATGTAAACACAGGGACATAGAGTTATTTATTCATATGTGGGAATCTGAAATCTAGTGTGTGTAGATGCTGTAGTGTAGTGCTGCATGTAGTTCACTAGATGCATAAAACTCATCTTCACTGACCACAACACTTCAGGACCGAACCAGACGAACCCCCCCACTTCCACACTGCCCGTGTACATGTGGGTGGAGCCTTAATGAGAGTGTAATCCGAGGGTGTGTTTTTTCCAGACACACACTAGTCTGATCATGGTACGCTTCCTTAAGTCGGATGGGTGATCTGAGGCCGTGCACACGTGTGTGTCTGTGTGTGTAAAGCTGAGTGTTCAGGATTACTGTCTGACCTGAGATCAGATCAACATGTGGGCTTCGTTACCGTGCCAGCAGCGCCCAAACACGCCAGGGCCTGCAGGCCTTTTATTATGCTAATCCGATCCGGGCTGTCAATCACCAGCACCCACTGTCCTCTACCACACACACACACACACACACACACACACACACACACACACACACACACACACACACACACACACACACACACACCACTCACTTTTAATGTGGTTGTTCTCTGTATGGTGATTTCCCTGCACTGATTTACAATCAGGCATATATATATGTACAATAATAATGTATGTAATAATAATAATAATAATAATAATAATAATAATAATAATAATAATAATAATAATAATAATAATATACAACAAGGACCATGATTTAAGCACTAGACATTAGAAGAATGTGAATTCAGTTATAATTATACACTGTAATTACATATTTGTAAGTATTTTTATATTATAATACTTTAAATTCTTATAAATTGTGCAATTTTACTTACTGACTTTCAATTTAACCTTAAACTGATTACTTTGATCTGTTTAACTGCACTCTGTTATGCTGGCCGTTGTGTTTTACTGACACAAACCGACTGTTTAGTTCATCGTCAGAGATGAAATGTTCACAGCGAGGGCAATGTCTGACAATGTTCAGACTTACCCCCCAGAACTAAGAACCCAGCGTACCCACTATTAAGCACCTTCCCCTCGGACTAAACACTTTGATTCATGACCCTGGACCTCCAGAACACTGGTAGATCCGTTTGGACTTAGCGAGAACACTTTACAAGGCCCAGGCCAGAGCCTGAACTGAGCTCATCAGCCGCATGGCTGATGGGTCAAGATCCTCACCCAGCTCCAGACCACTGGTAGACCATCAAATCAAATCAAATCAAAATGTATTTGTAACTGATGTCACAGAGCAGCTCTACAGGAATCAAACTACTATGGATCTACAGACTACTACGGCCCGGGCCAGTAGCTCAAACCAATCTCAACACTCACTGATTGGAGCACAGCTAATGGGTCAAGATCCCTTTCATCCTGACCACTGGTAGACTAACATCAGCCCCCCCATACCAAGATGATGGGCTACTCTCCGGGGTGCTGCCCAGTAATGGGCTCTGTGTTGGGAGGCCTGGGCAGGCTAAGTTTGGGAGTCCCCCAGAAACAAGCCCGATTTGCAATTTTTAACAACAAGGTTAACGACACATGAACAAAGGAAAAGAAATAGATCCCCTATTATTTTATTTGGATAATATCTTATTATAAATATCCTTATCAAACTAATCATTACAAACAACACATCAAAATTATTTGGATTTAGATATAAAACACTTTAGTCCTTAAAAGCAAAAACACACAGAAATTGTAGGCAAAAGTATTTTTTATCAAACATGATGAAATGCAGACAAATATTGAAATTCTCTTCATTTCTATCTCTCAGATGAAGACATATTTGAATAAATGTGCTCAGACCACATCCGCAGAATACTGTCTATAGATCAGATGAGCTCTGTGGGGTGTGTGTGCGTGTATGCGTGTGTGTGCGTGCGTGTGTGTGTGTGTGTGTGTGTGTGTGTGTGTGTGTGTGTGTGTGTGTGTCACTTTAATCCACTAGATGGCAGACTTGGATATGTAATACATTCCAATTTCAAATATTCCCAAATTCACAGGAGGTGAGAGTGTGTGTAAAAGCCAAACATCCAGCAGCTCTGTACTGTACCATGTGTGTTTGGTCCGGTCCAGAGGGACGGGTTCATGCAGAGCCATTGCTGACCTCTCCCTCTTGACCTTCTCAATGCAAAGCTTGTATCAGGCACGAGCCCTTTCTTTAAGAACAAAAGAACAGACAAGATTTTTCATTGCCACAGTGGAGGGAGTGAGAAAATAAACCCAGACTGAAGTTAGAATTAAACCCCAACAAGCTCCACTGAGAAGAATTCAATCTGACAAGCAAAACAGGAAGACTAGACCCTGTTTTCTACTTTCTGAATGATTAAACTGTTCGTATCAGAGAGAGGGGGCGGGGCTAACGCTCAACCTGCATACAGACTCTGACTGATCAGAGAGAGGGGGCGGGGCTAACGCTCAACCTGCATACAGACTCTGACTGATCAGAGAGAGGGGGCGGGGCTAACGCTCAACATGCATACAGACTCTGACTGATCAGAGAGAGGGGGCGGGGCTGATGATCATCCTGCATACAGACTCTGACTGATCAGAGAGAGGGGGCGGGGCTGGCGCTCAACCTGCATACAGACTCTGACTGATCAGAGAGAGGGGGCGGGGCTGATGCTCAAGCTGCATACAGACTCTGACTGATAAGAGAGAGGGGGCGGGGCTGATGTTCAAGCTGCATACAGACTCTGACTGATCAGAGAGAGGGGGCGGGGCTAAGGAAATCTCTAACCCAGATATTGAGTTATAGTGAAAAAGGGAGGGGCTGTTTGCTCTCTTTTTTGTTCACACATTGTTCAAATTTTAGAATAAAAGTCCTGAGAAGGGATAATACTGATACTTACATACTTGAATAATAAAAATAACAAAGGATATTCAGGTTCAGGTCAGTTAATGTGGACCACTGTCGAGTATTTTGAAGAACGTATTAGAAAAATATCTGTCAATCAAATGATTAGAAATAATCCTTACAACAATTTTCAATTCCAAAACACCCTGGATGATCAAATTCAGCATTTCTGAGGTGTGAACTGTTTCATTGTCCTTACAAGAAAAGAAAAACATAAAATCAATTAGCTGAAGAGTACATTTTTATCCAAAACAAATTCATACAAACCTTTGTTCTGTTAATTTTCACATCTCAACAGAAAGAGATATAATAAAAAGATATCATGTGAAAGTGTCAGTATTGAACTGTCAGCAGACTGTATATTAAAATTCTGTTTATAATGTAGATATTTTAATAATAAATCTGAGCCACTTTGTGGTATTTCACTGACTCTGGGGGGTTTTGTTCTGTTTAATATTTATGAATAAATATTAGAATGGTAATAATGTCATGTAAGGATGGTGAGCATCACCGCAAGACTAATGTTCTCCAGAGAACATCTAGACAACGAGCAGGACTTCTGGAAAGAACCCAAACAGCATTTGAGCACAAGAACCTCATACCAGCTGTGAAGCATGGTGGTGGAAGTGTGATGGTTTGGAGCTGCTCTGCTGCAGCAGGGTCTGGAGATCAGAGGGGGTTTGAGGAGAACGTAAGAGCATCTGTACAAAGACTGACGCTGAAACATCACAGAGCTGAAAGAATTCCGCATGGAGGAGTGGGAAAGTCGTTCTTCCAGTCGATGTCAGAGATGGTAGATGGTTTTAGAACATCTAACTAATTATTTCAGCCAAAGGAGGAGAAACCAGCTATTAGGGCATAGAAAGTCCTAACTTTTTCATCACAAAAGTGTATTTCTAATAATTATGTTTTATAAATTATGTTTATGAGACATTTCTTCACTTGTATGTCTTTAGTCATGTCACAGTTGAAGGTGTTCATATTTGACTCTCTCTTTTTATGTCTCGGATTTAGAGATTACGAAAATGCTGCCCTTAAGACCCTCTTTCTGGACTTGGATCTAAATCTTTCTGCTCTCTTTCTTTCAGGAGGGTGGGATTCGTGTCATGGCTGGTTTGTTGGCTGTTGGCTTTCTGTCTGCAGGATTTCCCCTTCTCTAGGACAGTTCCTTCCTTCTCCCGCTGGCCTGGCTGTGTGGAGACCCATTTTGATTCATAAAAACATCTCTAAATGTGGCTGTGAAGGATCTAGGCTCATTTAGAACATGCCAATAGCACAATTGAGGACATGGATTCCACAAAATTTTGGAAACATTCCTTTGAGTATCTGATCTTTGGTGAAATGACATTCATGCAGTTCCTGTAGGTTTTTTAAGAGTATCTTCATGGTAGACATCCCAACGATGTTCTACTGGATTCAGATCTGGTGAGGGGGAAGACCACTGAAGATCACTTAACTCATCATGCTTGTGAAACCAGAGAGACTTTTGTTTTGTTACATGGAGCATGATGCTGGGAGTAGCTGTTAGAAGATTGAAAGCCAGGGTCATGAAGGGATGCACATGGTCAGCAAATATACGAATAGACCGTGGCACTCAGGCCATGATTGATTGGATTTAATGGCCCAAGGTGTGCCAGGCAAACCCTCCCCACATCATCACACCATCTGTGTACATGTCTAACCACTGCCTTTACTGGAGAACCTTTTTTAACAAATGGATTCCTTCCCAGTGTGACTTAAGTTCTCAGAATGTAAATGTTCCAAAAATGTCTTACATAAATTCAACCTTTACAGAATTCGAAGGTTAAGCTGATCTACGAGAATGATCAAACTGACAAGCTTGGCCACGCTGGTCAAGCAGCATGATCAGCATCGTCAAACTGGTTGACCAGCATAAACCAAAAATGTTGTTGGTCTCTGATGGTCAAGGTGATTCAAATGCTGTTCATCCAACACCTACATGGTGGTGGTGTGTTAGTGTTGTGTGTCAGTGCTCACAGGACGCTGACCACAGGACGCTGACCACAGGACGCTGTCGGCTGGATGTTTCTGGTTGGTGGACTGTTCTCGGTCCAGCAGAGACACTGAGGGGTTTAAACACTCCAGCAGCACTGCTGTGTCTGATCCACTCCTATCTGCTCTCTGGTTGTCCTGTGGGGTCCTGACCATTGAATACATATATTGAATATATATATATATTCTTAGAGTGGTCACCTATTTATTTATTTATTTATTTATTTTAAAAAATCTTAAACTAAAATTTCATTGAAACGTTCAAAATTTACTTTTATTATTTTATGATTATTTTTACACGGTGGGACAATGAGCTGCAAGCCTCGTGTATTAATACAGCTTGAGACCCCGCCCTCAGGCTCTCAGACCAACGGGAGCTCGACCGGGGCGGGGTTTGGGGGAAGCCACGCCTCCTCTGGATCGACGCTCCTGCGGAGAGAAGCGCGCTGCTGCTCATAGCGCGGCTGCCTCTCGGTGCGCGTGTGTGAGTGTGAGAGTGTGTGTGAGTGTGTGTGAGTGTGTGATATGAAGCGGAGGGGATGTGATTCTGTGGCTGAACTGGAAGTTTCATTCTGTACTGGTGGGTGACTGGGATCCCAGTCTGCTCCAGTTCACTGGACTGGTTTGCCCTTGCTGGACTTTCCCACGGCTGCGTCTGACCTGACTGGGACCGAGTGAATGGGAACAGTGGGTTGACAGGTCTGTGCTGGTTCCAGGATCCACTGGGAGCTGTGGAGGGAAGTGACTCGTTAAGGATGCGCTATTTCTAAAGGGAATCGATTCACGGGTACTGAATCGATTCACTTGTTCGTACCGACTCAGAGGTCCAGCTCCTGAATGTTTGCGAGGTGAAAGCATCTCGACACCTCCTGAAATCTGCACCTGACTGTCTGCTGTCCCGAGTCCATCACCCTGCTCCCTGGTACGCTGTGCTTTGAACCTGGGGACGTGCGATTCATTCACTGAATCAAAAGCCATTGTGGGCTGTGAACCGATGAATCGTTGACTCGAATATTCGATTAGTCGGCACCGAATCGGCTCAGTCTACTGAATCCCCTCACCCCTCTCCTCGGCTCTGAGAGCAGATACACCAGAGGCATGTCGACGAGCCGGAGTATAGAATGGGAGCACTTCGAGGAGCGCGAGAAAACTCGCCGGCCGTCACGGGGCAGCGGAGGGTCCCAGGCCGCGGCCCGTGGAAACGGCTCCGTGCCGAGTCCCGCACACAGCGCACACTGCAGCTTCTACCGCACGCGCACCCTGCAGTCGCTCACGACGGAGAAGAAGGCCAGGAAAGTGAGGTTCTACCGAAATGGGGACCGATACTTTAAGGGCCTGGTGTACGCTGTGTCCGGTGACCGCTTTCGCTCTCTGGACGCTCTGCTCATGGAGCTCACGCGCTCACTGTCTGATAATGTGAACCTGCCTCAGGGCGTCCGGTGCATTTACTCCATAGATGGGGTCAAGAAGGTGACCAGCCTGGATGACTTACTGGAAGGTGAGAAGAACAGAGAAAGAAGGAGTCTCGTGACCTCTGATGACCTTTATAGATGGAGAGCGTCCGTGAACTCATGCATGCACTCCGTTATTCACTCACTCATTCTAAAGTTGACTCACTCATTCACACTCTAGATCACTCTTTCACTCATTCTTTCACTCATTCTTTCAAATGCAAGTTTACTCTCTTGTTCACTCACTCACTCTAAAGTTGACTCACTCATTCACACTCGTTCACTCACTAGTTTTCACTCACCCATTCATTCGAATGCAAGCTTACTCTCTTGTTAACTCACTCATTCATTGTCATGCATGCTCATTCTCTCTCCCTCACTCACTAATTCACTCTCTCATTGGCTCTCCTGCTTCCTCACAAATTAACTTACTCGTTCATCCACACACTCCTTCATTTCCACAGTAGTGCAATGTTGTTCACTTCACTATTTCACTCATTCATTCAACGAGTCATGCAATCGTTCATTCATGATGAATTTGAATGAATGAGTGAATGAGTGAGTGAGTGAGTGAGTGAGTGAGTGAGTTCATGGGCAAGTGAACTTGGTACAAAGTTAATTTATTCGTTCATTCATTCATTTATTCACTCACTCATTCACTTCAGTCTGCGGTTGCAGAGGTTTACTGGTTTTAGGTCGACAGCATTATGAAAATTGATGGTTATTATATTTTATTATTATTTATTTTATTGTTTTATGTCTAAAGGGAGACTTTTTAGTACTTTTTTCGTACTTTTATGAAAGTATTTCTGGTTTTAATTACAGAAAAGGGTTTGTTCAACCAAAACAACCCTTTTGATCCTCACCTTTACAACTTGGAACGTCTAAAATTAGGGTCAGCTGTGAATGATTAGACCGTGGTTAGAGGACTTTGGAGGAGACTGTGGTATTTAAACCTCAGACATTGGTTTGTTGAAGTGAGTGGGGTCACCGTGGTGGGATCCAAAGAGCTCTCTGAGGTCTTCAGAAAGAAGGTTGCAGATGCAGACGAGTCTGGGAAGGGATTTTAAAAGGTCTCAGGATGATGGAGAACATTTCAAGAGGAACGAGAAACTACCAGCTATTAGGGATTAGAGGGTCCCAATGTTTTCCTCTCTTGAAAATTGCATTTCTGTCAATTCAGTCATTCACTGTGAGCAGCTCGCTCACTCCCTCTCTTTCACTCACACACACCTCTCTGTGTGTACAGACCCGGCGGGGTTGAGTTCAGTACCAGTACCAGTCAAAGGACCAGTCAAAAGTTTGGACACATGGACACGAGATTCTTCAACCCTTAAAGTAACACCTTACAGAATAATATACCTGTCTTGGTTTCTGCTGGTCATGCTGGCCAACCAACTCGGTCATGCTGGTCTTGCTGGTTGACCAGCTTGGTCATGCTTGGTCGACCAGAAAGACCGTTGTGGTTGAACCTGGTCGACCATCATGGTCTGTCTGGTTGACCAGCCAGCATGAACAAGGGTGATTAACCAGCTGGTAACCAGTTTAACAGATGACCAGCATTTTGTCCACCAACCATCAAAAAACAGCTTAGACCATCTGAAACCTGCTACCGGAAGAACCTTATCTTCAGCAGCGGTGTGTCCAAACTTTTGACTGCTACTGCAATTGAACCCCATATGAATTATGTATTTGTTCTGTAGCTTTAATGCGATAAATATTGACCGAATGCTTCTCAGCACGGTTCTCGGTAAGACCACCACCTGCTGTTGTGTTTGTGGTCTCAGGAGATCATGAATCTCCTAACACCGAGAGAGCTGAACATAAGCTCGTATGAGTTCTCTGCCTGCCTGAGACGCAGCTTTAGACAGAAGCTTTAAGGGAGCTTCGGTGTATCAGCTTGCCTGGATAGGCTGTTGTTGGTCAGCCAGAAGCGCGATCCACCGCCTAAGCGGTGTAACTCTGTACGGTTGTAATGGCTGGGCTTTGTAAGCTGAGTTTAAGGCTGGACTGACAATTTCAAAGGCCAGAATTCCATTAAGACTCTTTGGATTGTGGGAATAAACATGGCGAAGCTCCAGTGGTTGTGGAGCTTTAGTTACATAAGAGCTATTTCCCAGCAAATCTTGAACCATGTTCTCTAACTTCTGCTGCTCTGGACTCTCGCAAAAGAAAGCCCTTAGACATTAAAACCAAAATGATTGGTCAGCGTTAACAATTGAGGATATACAGTCATGGGGCAAAGACACCTTTGACTTTAAGATATATAATCATATGGACATTCACCGTGGGAATGTGAAGGACCTTTGAAGGATTTTTGAAGGATGGTTCTTTATGGAACTACAATGCACGAAGGACCTTTATTCAGATGATTTTGAGATGTAGGTGTGTGGTGAACCTGTTGCATTATGTGGAAGTGTGATTACCCCTAGCGAGTTTTTGCAGTCTCCTCTGCTGAGGCAGGATTTTAGAGGACGAGACCTCCAGGAATGACCCTGGGGCCCTTGACTGCTAATGACTATCTTTACGTGGAGCTGGTTCAAAGACATTGATTCGTGGCCAGCGAGCAGCTGTAAGTGCTAGTGAGTTTTTGATGTCCGTTGGCTGTGAAAGTGGCCCTTTCAGGATGATGATTTCCCAGAGGCACGCCCTCGTCTCCATCCACAGAGTGCTTTCCACACATTCTTCCAGATGAAGTGAGTGCTGTGCTTCTGGAACTATTGACTGACAGTCAATTACTGGCTCTGATTAGTGATTTGTTTGATCATTTATGGAGAAACTGGGGGTGTAAGAAAATATCAGTACTCTTAAATATTATGATATTACGCTTCGTGAAACGGAATCAATTCTCAAAAACACACTAACAAATTTGAAATACCAATTTTATCAGTACAGGCTGCTGGTTATGGCCCAGCAACATTCTGGAATTCTAGGCTTCATAACTCAGAGTAACCAGGGTTAGAAACATTAGAACGGAACCCGTTCCATGTTGGTTCCACATTGCAGCTTTAACGAGCGCACTAAAGAACTGTGCACCGACATACATGGACTGCATCTCGCTGTACTTATCCCTGACTGGTTTGCAAGCATCTGACGTTGCCATTAAGGCTGTGTATTGGAAAGAATCTGGTGGCATGGAACTATCACGATACAGGGGCCAAAAGTCGATACCTGTGAGTGGAACCGATATGCATCTGGTGAATCCGTAGCCCTGACGATGTGAAGGGAAAAGAAACTGAACCACAGAAATGGTGGTTTTGAAATGTTACGTTACTGCAAGAGGTTGGATCTGTCTGGTGACATCACCTCACAGCCCTGTTACACTGTTAGATCTCTGTGACCAAGAGGATACTAAGAAGGACTCTTCACAGGACAGTCCCAGGCTTTGGAACGCAGCTCTTTAACTGAATCCATTTTTCCTCTACCAGTGAGATGTTCGACATGCCACTGGCTGCAACACAACCCCAGTGGTTGATTGACCCACTCCTCTGTGTAACCATTGGAGAGGCTTTTCTTGAAACTCTGCACCCTTTTAGTTGAGTAGTGAGGACTTAGAGGACTGATGGGATGTGGGGAATGGTCAGGACATCTCCAACATGGACATGAGGTGGAGATGAGTCTGAATCTGTGAATCTCCAGTTCTTGGTTTGGCTTCAGCTGCGGTCGCTGTACTAACTTAATCTCACTGACAAGTTTCAGTCTCTCTCTCTCTCTCTCTCTCTCTCTCTCTCTCTCTCTCTCTCTCTCTCCT
>CM067506.1:36258779-36499469 GCA_034509495.1 Acestrorhynchus altus | reverse complement strand
CACACACACACACTCACACACAAACACATGCGCACACACACACACACACACACACACACACACACACACACACACACACACAACAACAACAACAACAACAACAACAACAGCAATAAGCTGCTTATTAATAAGCTGTAATGAGCTCAGTAGGTGATAACCTGGGATTCAATACAGAAACAACAACAACACAGCGCAGGAACATGTGACAGAAAATACACAGAAATGAAATTGCAGATGAGGAGAACCAAATCAAACAAATGAGACAAAAATATTACACCTGTCCATTTATAATTGAGGAAAATGATCCAGTGTTACGTGTCTCTGGCAGACGTATGTGAACCTTTGCTTTCAGTATCAGATGTGACTTCTGCACTAATTTGAGAACCGTTCCTGCGTACAAAACACCTGCTTCAGGTCCTTTAACGCCATTTCTATTGAAATAAGATCTGGACTTCATTATTATCACTTTAACCATTCTTTGGTAGAATCACTTGTGTTCCGTCACTGAGGACAAGCCGTCCTGGCCAAGATGCAGAAATGCAAGACCAAACCATAATACTACCACCACCACGTTTCATAAATGGGATGATGCAGAAAATTTCAGAGGGTTCACAAGCTTTCAAGCACCAGCAAATGACTAATAATATAAGGACAGAAATGTAGATATAAGCACCATTTATTGTATGTGAATTTAAATGAGACATGATCCTTCAAAGTCCTCTTTAACAATAGTCTAATCGTTAGCAGCTGATTATTAAAAACTGGGGGCGTTCCAAAATCTGACCCCGGATTTCAGTTCTATGTCCCAGTTCAAATGATGATCAAATGTCCACATGTAACATTATAAACAAACGTTTGTATGGGGTATTCTATTTTTTTCCCATGACCATAAAATCAATAAAACATGACATTGTTGGGAGTAAGACCTGATAGTGTGGAGGGGAGAGCCAAGAAATATCCCCTAGGAATATTATTTACAGTGTCCTTGACGTGCATCACAACGAAATGCACGAATCTAGAACCTGAACATGGCTCGAGGATCCAAAAAATGGGATGTTTATCAGAGGGAGCGAATAACATACTCATAAAGGCTTTAAAAATGGATATTTAGTCTACGATGGGGCCCAGTTATGGATCTATCCAAACAATTTCTATTCTATTTTTATATTTGTTCATTTGCATAATACACCCTTATGTGTACGTATTTTTGAAATTCAATCTGAAGGACGTGAGATATAGTTGTATAAATTAAATTCATATGGTTTACTGTTAAATAAGTCATTTAAAAGCAATAAAATGCACATAAATACGTGTATAACAATATCAAAAACGGATAAAAGGTTCTAAAGACTTTTCTGACCTTGTTTCTGCAAATTCAGCAGAAGCGATATTGCACATTTGCACTCTTGGCCACACGGAGCGCACTAATACAGATTTTACACAGCGGGCTAAAACTGTGGCTGGCAGTTCTGTTAATAAGCACATACTGATCTTTTTTAGAAGAAATCTAAATATGAATCACCAAGAAAAACATGTCTAGAGACAAAAACCACTCGTCAGAGTCTCACACACACACACACACACACACACACACACACACACACACACACACACACTCCATCATGCTGGTGCCTGACGTGGCCTTGGCTTCGTCTTAAGGATGCGTCAGCTGAGTGGTGGGCGTTCTGTTTTTTTATTATTAAGTATAAATGACTGTTCTGGATTGATAGCATACAGGACCTCCACGCTGTTAAAATATTTGCCCATTAAAAGTGTCATGAGGCATCCAAGGTGTTCATTAGGTGGGAGCGGGCCCCTCATCCACAGCCAAAAGTAATCCAAGGTGACACACATCAGACGGTGCTCAGTGTGCCAACCCGGCTCATCACCCAGCTCTCCACAGCCGGCTCTCCCTGGAGAAATAACCGTGAGGCTGCAGTGGCCGTGAGGCAAACACTCACTTTATCAATGAGAGCAGAGCAAAAGCAGTTACCATCGATCCCAGGAGGACGTTATTGCATGGCCCTCCAGGCAAGTTGCACCCACACATGGATGTGTGTGTCAGACGTATAACAAACAACCGGGTCGTTTATTTTCATTCCACAAGCCCGGTAAAATATTTGATTTAACCTCATTGCCCGTAGGCTAAGTTTTCAGAATATGTTCCTAGTCTTCATTTGAGAAGTAAATATTAAGAGGATTTAAATACTGACCAAAACTTTGACTGTGTTTTCATCAAAAAATGACTTGATCATGTGTGTGATCAAGTGTTTTTGAGCTGAAAATGCAAGAAATTTGCTGAATTATTTGTAATGATTAGATTGACAATCATATTTATAATAATAAATCCTTCAAAATTCTTGACAGTGGTCCAAGTAAAATAAAAAAACCTGAATGTCCTTTATTATTTTTGTTATTTATGTATCAGTATGATCCCTTCTCAGGACTTTTATTCTGAAATTTGAACACTGTGTGCAAAGAAAGAGAGCAAACAGCCCCTCCATTCTCATTTTCCTCTATAACCCAATATCTGGGTCAGTGATGCCATTACAGCGCCCCCTCTCTCTGATCAGTCAGAGTCTGTATGCAGGTTGAGCATCAGCCCCGCCCCCTCTCTCTGATCAGTCAGAGTCTGTGTGCAGGTTGAGCATCAGCCCCGCCCCCTCTCTCTGATCAGTCAGAGTCTGTATGCAGGTTGAGCATCAGCCCCGCCCCTCTCTCTGATCAATTAGAGTGTGTGTGCAGGTTGAGCATCAGCCCCGCCCCCTCATGGCCATATTGGCCCTGAACAAAATACTTCAAGGCACAGTTTTAGAAATCTGCATTTATCCTGCCTGCGGTATCTTAAAAAAAAGTCTGCCTGATAATACCAATATTTTTTTTTTAATAAAAACGGTTCTTTCATTATGATAAACTTCTGTTCGTTTTTATATCTCAAGTAATTACTGAGCTATTACAAAAAAAGAGGCACTTTAAAAAAAACCGAGTGGGGGGGCACTTCAGTCATTTCCTGCCAGTTCAGGGAATCAAACCAGCAACCTTCCAGTCACAGGGATGGTTCCATAATCACCAGGCCACGACTGCCCAGCTATAGACATCTCAGTTCAGCTAAGATTACGCAGCCAGCTTCTCGAACTAAATGCAGAAAACACAGCCCCAGGCTATCTGCAAATTTCCTGTAATTTCTCCTTTAGAATAAGAGTCCCTTCATAAAGTAAAGATAAGATTTTTATCTTCATAAAGATAAAAATAGCTAAAATCACAAAAACGCAAAGCCTCTTATAGCTTGTTTTATTGTCATATTTTAATGAGCTGTGGAGCAGTGGAACATTTTGGCCTCTTTAATGCTCCTTACATTAAATGCAATCAAATCCTCACAGCAATGCTCTTTAATACGCTTGATTCCAGAGGAAGCATTGAATGAGCAGATGTCCCAATACTTTTGTCCATATAGTTTATGTGTGTATGTCATACAATGATGGACTCATAGCTGTAGATTCTGTAAAAGCACAAAGCCACAGATGAAGGCCGTGATGGTGCTGTCGTTTCTGCATGGCTGCAGCGTGAGTCAAGTTCATTGACGACTAGTTTCACAGCGCATATCAAGTGCTTTCTGCGTGACAGCGTTATCTGGTCAGTCCATCGCCACTTCGACATTCTTTCGAGCCTCACAGACCATGTGCCATCTGTGACAAGAAGTTGGTATGCTGGTGTGTCTCATCTCCAAGTGTCGGTTAAGGAAGTTTGTTGAGGTGCAAGTTGGAGTGGACATCAGAGGGACATGTACACACAGCTTGTGTAGTCCCTATAGAGAATGGAATAGGACCTTCTGGAGGAGAACATATTGGCATCATGTCTAATGCCAGGTGTAGAATAGAGGAGTATAAAGCCCCCCCAGAACTGAGCTGTGAAGCAGTGGACCATCCTTCTCTGGAATGATGGAGCTCCAGCCAGTACTTTTGGGATGAGTTGGAGATCATCCAACATCCTGACCTCACTAACTCCAGAATTAAGTAGAAAGTTTTCCCTGGACAGTAAAGAGAGTTACTCCAACAAAAGCAGGATAAACTCTATTTAATAAAACATCTATTGATTTCTGAAGAAACAATGAAGAGGCAGGTGTCCAAATACTTGACAGTGGTCTAAATTATTAAATTAAAAATTAAAAATTTAATTAAAAATTAAATAAAAAAATTATTTTTGTTATTTATGCATGTATCAGCATGATCCCATCTCAGGACTTTTATTCTGAAATTTGAAAAATTACCCAATATCTGGGTCAGTGATGTCATCCGCCCTGCCCCCTCTCTCTGATCAGTCAGAGTCTGTATGCAGGTTGATCATCAGCCCCGCCCCCTCTCTCTGATCAGTCAGAGTCTGTATGCAGGTTGATCATGTTCACGTGGACAGAGCAGTAAACATGCACTGGAAGCTCCTTTGATATTTAAACTGGAACCAGTGAATCTTAGCTTAACTGCTGATGGGAGTAGGTCTTGTAGTCTGTTATGATGTGTGTATCATGTCTGTAGGTTAATCTGATGCTGATTTATGAAGCTTAGACGGCAGGAGACGAGGTAAACTTGCTGCATAATGTTGCGTTAAATCTTAATAACCCACGGATGAGTGTAAATATCAATATCCTAACTTTCAAAAACATTTCAAAAACGTTATATTGAAATTTCCTCGATTGCAATAATCAGATTATTAGCAGAATCAGGGTTTAAGATTATATAAGTCTCTAATAATCATCATACAACATGTGATATTCTTTTATCCTTCACTTCTAATTAGTTATGAAGTAATTAAAATGCACTACAATTAATATTTACTAATAATTAGGTGTAAAATTAGCAGCAGAATAATTTGTACTTTGGATTAATAGATAATGAATGGTTTGAAATGTTCGATTGATCCACATTTCATTCATGGTTTCTTTCGTCCTGACTTATTTAGACCCGTTCGTTAACACACTGCTGGAGAAGGAGACAGAAATGACCTCACCAGACTGATACTCATGACCACATATCAGGTCGCTGTGGTGACAGATGTGTTTGGAAGCGAAGATTTCTCCATCACCTGCCCCTCCGTCTCTCTCCCAGATGAAGGCTGCTGTGGTTGCTGGGAAACCAGCACCTCCACCTCCATCTGACTCCCAACCTTTCCAGAGGTGGCACTGCGGATAAATCAGCTCCAAGCGTGCAAAGACAGCAGACAGTCTAGCTTTCTTACTACTGTTACCAAGCGAAAACCTCCTGATATAGAAATATCGATTCATTGATAGTATTTAAATGTCAGCATATTATTATAACCATTGTTATACGGTTCCTATAGTGACAGTCGTGTGTGTTTATGCCTTCCAGTGCATGCTTACAGCTCTGTCCACATACCTCCATACAGTCTCTGACTGATCAGAGAGAGGGGGCGGGGCTAGTGACATCACGGACCCACATATTGGGTTATAGAGGAAAACGAGAAGGGAAGGGCTGTTTGCTCTCTTTGTTCACACAGGGTTAGAGTCCAGAATAAAAGTCCTGAGATGGGATCATACTGATACATAAATAATTAAATAATAAAGGATATTTAGGTTGTTTTTTATTTTATTTGGACCATATACACTCTCGATGACCCATTTCTTAGTTTTTTAGTCCTTAAATGCAAAAAAGTCAATCTTTAACCAAAACCTGGTTATATTCATACAAATATTTAATAGGATCTCCTGAATATAACTATGTGTGGTGAACGTGACTGTCTCCTAAACATGCTTTTCTAAAAGTACATCTAACTACAAATCCACCCCCCAAAATTATCTGCATACTTAATTTAGTAACTTGTCAGCTTTCCTTTTTTAAGGCCCATTCATGAACTAACAAGGACTACAGAGCAGTAGTGCATTGGAAACAGAATAGAATTCAGTTTACTGTGCTAAAATAAAAGACTGATAAACATGCACATCCCAACAGTGTTACATCTGTCAGTATACGGTACTTACCCATCTATCGGTAGCTATAGGCCTTCAATACACAGTGTTCTTCAATAAGGCTGAGATGTGGTTGGAGAAATTTGATTTTCTTTCCAACAATGCACTTCCATTTTTTCAGTTTTCAGTTTTAAAACACTGACACCCAGATGATATAATTGGCATTACATACTGTTCAATGAGGGGAATAAGGTCAAACAGTGCAAGGTGGGTTTGATCATGAGAATAAAGGGTTAATTGACTTAAATCTCTAGGTAAGGGCACTTAAATAGGTGTATAATTAAGCATTAAAATTTTTTTATATTACATATAAAAGGCACTTTAGCTTTTAGGGGCATTGTATGTTTCAGATGTCTAGTTCTTAACCATTTCATTATCCATAAGAAGTTCATTCTGAGCTTCAGAACCTTTCCCTTTCATAACACTGGGCTTCTCTGATGACAAGAAATATTAATTAATGCCATGCAAATCTGTCTCAATCTCGGCCTCTCTTGTTTTTCTCCCCTCTCCTGCTCCTACTTGCCATCCATCTGTTGCTCATTTCCTTTTCTCTGGTCCAATCCAGTCCTGCAGTGAAGCCCACTGTCTGTGAATGCTGCTCCTCTGTCTGATGTGGCTTAGTGTACAGTACAGTGACAAAACTCCTCTGACTGATACACCAGCCTGCGTCTGCTCAACAAAAGACCATAATCCTCATGATGGTGAAGGTGGATGTTAAAAGAATAGTTGTGTGCGCAGCGTTTATCCAGATGTTTGCTCTCGCCTTCCACCGAAGTTTTAATATCGTTCTTATTTCAGTCCTCTGGCAAAAGGAAAAGGTGTGATTCATCACAAGTAGTGCATTGGATTATAATATATTTCTGTTTATAATAATAATAATAATAATAATAATAATAATAATAATATCAGCCTCCATCCAACCAGACCTAAATCCAGCTCCACTTTATGCAGATTAAAGGAGGATGTCTGTGCAGAAGACTAATGTGTAGTGAGGAGAAAAATGAGACCTTCTAAAACTATGCTCAGACAATAGAAATAGTTGGAACTCCACTGAGGAACCCCTCAGTGTCACTACTGGACTGAGAACAGTCCACCAACTAGACATATCCAGCCAACAGTGTCCTGTGAGCACTGTGAATGCTTATGTTATATTTTTGCATTTTATTTTTAATAAATTTGCAAAGATTTGAAACAAACCTGTCTCACTATGTCACCGTGGGGGTTTGAGTGTAGAATTGCGAGGGGAAAATGAATTGAATCCATTGTGGAATGAAGCTGTAACATAACAAAAGGTGCTGTGAATACTTTCCGGATGCACTGAATAGAAACTGAATAGACAATTAAATCATACTTTTCAACATTTTCACAAAGTATTCCATTAAAAAATCATCCTGCCCCAGGGCAAGGTAATGACCACCTCTCTGCATCTCCACAGCTCACTGTTACGCAAGGACATGGCAGCTGCGCCAGATGCCGACCACTGCGGCCCAGCTGCTCTCCTGAACTGCTTTGATGGCCTTAATAGGTGGGCACTGGGGCACGCTGCATTTTACCATGATTAAATCTCATCGGCACTCTCCACGTAAACCTGTCTGAGACTCTCGCTTTGCCCTCCCTCCACCGAGTTTCTGATCTTATTGTTTCTGCATAAAGAGGTTTCCAGTTCTGGAGACCCCCAACAGCCCACGTTCCAACTAAACATTAAACAGACCTGGTCAAGAGCTGGATCAGACATATTACAACAGCAAAGGATGCAGTGGACAGGGACGTGATAACCAGGAAGCACTTGGAATTGCTGTTATTTGTGGTTTTGCCATTGCTGTGAGGATTTGATTGCATTCAGGATTCTGTTCCACACCTCAATGCTGAGGGCTTTATACCCCTCTAGCCCAACAGGATAATGTTTGTTTATCTGCTCCAGAGAGTCCTATTCTATTGACAATTATCCTCTACAGGGGCTAGACCAGCTGTGTGTTAATTTGAACATCTATAAACATCTATAACTATAAATATTTGAACACAGTGTGAATCCAGCAAATACCTGGGTTTCTGCTTTAATTACTAACAAAATTAGATCATATTTTTCATCACAATTATAAACACAATTTAACAAACTAATAAACATTTGTCAGACCAACGTCACATTAATGAGGTTCTGCAACCAGTGGTTCTACCTTTTCTGAACACACACTCCGGTGCTCTATTCCAACAAGACGACGCTCGTCCACACACTGCTGCCATCTCAACATCTCGCCTTGAAGACACAGATACTACGCCGAGGTCTCATCTCCAGACCTGTCCCTGATTGAAAATGTGTGGGATGCTATTGGACGCTCTATCAACACTCCACCCCTACCACACCATCTGCAGAACTGAGTGAGAACATTCAAGCTGCATGGGATGGATCATCACAGGACACCATTAGGAACCTCTACAACTCCATGCACAGACGTCTGGCATGTTACGTTAAACCTGACGCCGTACTGAGAGACACCACTTCTGTATGTGTAGATCAATAAATATTGATCAGATCATATCATTTGTAGGAGAACCTTAATTTCCAGTTATGACATCCACATTAGTTAGTCTCAGACTAAGTAATGGGTGAGACGGAAGACCAGAAAGATGGAGACCAATTGAGCTCTCTGGGATTCCTGGAATGGCTGTGCAGTTGCTGTGAGTGGACAGACAGCAGTGAGGTAGCAGTGGACCGGGCATGCGAGTGTGTGTGAGCGCACCGTGTTTTGCCCACGCTCTGGCAGTCAGGCTGAGTGATGCTTTCTGAACTGCCCTAATTGTTTAATTAGGTTGGAGCGGATAGGATGTGACAGCTGCAGGGTGATTCATGTTTACGAGGCTGCACGGCCCGCTGTGTGACGGGGCCTTTGGCAGCCAGGCTGGCATCTGTCCTCTTTGCCCGAGCTGATGGAGGAGAGACTTTACAAATGCTGCCGGGGACACACCGCCACCGGCTCCAACTATATACCTCCCTGTCCCTCAACCCTTTCGCTGTCTCATTTTTTATCTCCAACTTTTATCTCCACTGATCTTGTTCAGTTCAGTTTGATGGGATAAGCTTTACTGGGATGACCATAATTAGATACAGTATGAACATCTACATATACAGTCTGACCAAAACAATTCACAACATCTCATTAATCTGTAGAACTCCCAATTTTTTGGGATGTTTTCATAGTGACGTACTTTTATTTGCATTTATAGGAGACACATACCAGATGTTCTTATTTTGAGGAGCTTCTAGTCTACTCACATGTGTCTTTGAGATGTTAGAATCATCAGAATTATGTTTTTATCAAAAAAATTCCTTGCACCTACAATATTTTGTGTGTTTTTCCTATAAGGACTAAACTCAAATCTCAAAACTCAAACCTCAGAAATCCTGTTGGAAATTGATCATCCATAGTATATTTATATAAAAACAATATTGTCTAAAATAAGAAAACAACACGAACACCCTTTATTATTATTATTATTATTATTATTATTATTCCATCTCAGGACTTTTATTCTGAAATTTGAACACAGTGAGAGCAAAGAATGAGAGCAAACAGCCCCTCCCTTCTCGTTTTCCTCTAAACCCAATATCTGGGTCAGTGATGGCTTGTTATGATGTGTGCATCATGTCTGCATGTTGCTCTGATCCTGAAGCACGTGAAGCTGAGCCATTCATTTAGTATTTGAGGAAGATGATCCAATATTCCATATCTGTGAGGGCAAAAGTATGTGAACCTCTAGGATCAGCAGATCATTTGAAGGTGAAATTAGAGTCAGTGTTTTCAGCCAATGGGAGACAATCAGGTGTGAGTGGACGTCCCATTTTATTTAAAGATCAGGGCTCTATCAAAGTCTGACCTTTACAACACATTTGTGGAAGTGTATCTAAGGAGCTCAGAAGAGCTGTTGATGCTCATCAAGGTGGAAAAGGTTACAGAACCATCTCTAAAGGGTTTGGACTCCACCAATCCACAGTCAGACAGATTGTGTACAAATAGAGGGAATTCAAGACCATTATGACCCTCCCCAGGACTGCTCCACCAACAAAGATCACACCAAGAGTAAGGTGTGTAATTGTCTACCAGCTCACAAAGAAACCCAAGGCAACTTCTAAGGAACTAAAGCCCTTTCTCACACTGGCTATGGGTACACTATTGGACACTGCTGCTGTCCAATGTTTGGAGAATGTTATATTTGGAGTAATAGAAATGCTGCATTCCCACATAAAACCTTATCTATCTATCTATCTATCTATCTAGTGCGGACGGATGGAAAAGATGATGAGGGTGCGGAGGACAATGCAGGGGTTGACTTAATGAAACAGACACAAACAAAGCTGGGATACTAACAAACAAAACTGGGGAATTAAAATTAACAGCAAACACACTAAAACAAAACCTAGACAAACAAAGGAACCAGATATACAAACAAAAAGGAATCTACAGGAACAAAGACCACAAACAAACCAAAAACAAGCTACACTTACATACAGAGTTGGGGAACAAAATACAAACAAACGCTAACTATGCTAACAAACAGGGTCTGACTGCAACAAAGGGTCTTAAATACAACATGACATTGATCACACCTGGGACATGATAACGAGGGGGCAGGGTTACAAATCAGACACAGGTGGGAATGGGCGGAGCAAGGGAGGAGACAAGGACAAAAACAAACACGACCCATGTGCTTAAACAACAACAACATCAAGACAGGAAGACCTAGGTAAACTGGACTGACAAAGGGCAGACATGACACCTGTCTGTCTGTCTGTATTATAATAATAATAATAATAATAATAATAATAATGACTATATTTTGCCTGATATTATGATGTCATTATTGGAGAAACAGCTGAACTGGGGTTGAATATTCTGAAATGTTATGAATAATACATTTTTGTGAATATTTCACACTCTCTGATGCTGCCAGGATTTGTTATAACGGCCAGTCTGTACGGCCAGGATCTGTTCACTGAGTCTACACTGCGTCAGCATGGTTCTGCTTCATCTCTCTCTCTCTCTCTCTCTCTCTCTCTCTCTCTCTCTCTGTCTGAGATGATTCTGTTGGACACCTGTCAGGCCTGTCACACAGTCAGAAGCCCCTCCGCCACCAACTCCCATCCCAACTTATCTTCTAGTTAACTGTTGTGCTGCAGTTGATTTGGGAAGAGGCAGAAAGTTTCCTCCACAGTTCCTCACACTCACAGCTCCACTTCGGGAAGTCGTGTCCGTGAGTGGCAGGGAATCTCATTCATACTGTCTGCTCACAGTATAAAAATGTGGCACCTCATTTTGGTCAGTCTGGCAGTTTGGATGTCTACTGACACTGAACCCAAATCCTGCCCCTCTGCTGACCAAAACACCAGTGATTTTAAAGGGACTCGTGAAGAAAGAGTCTATAGTGTCTGCTGATGGAAGCTCTGTATAATTGTGTTCTCCTCTGCGTAACTGAATAATGAGAGTTGTAGAACTGTCTTGGTTAATCTACACTCAGTTCTGAGCAGCTCAGCGATCTAAAGTGAGAGCTATATGGTCCGAGGATCGCAGGTTCAAATCCCTAGAGATGCTGCTTGACATCAGCAGCCAGAGTCAAGGAGAGCAAAACTGGCCATGCTTTCTCTGAGGGGGTAGTTGGTACTCACTTCCCACATCATACCCTGGTCAGCACAGGAGCTTTCCTTTGAGCTTGTCCTTTGGCTGCCCAGCAGTGAGGCAATGGTGGCAGTTATTGGAAGCATGTGGTTGTCTTCACCCTCAACCTGCATACAGACTCTGACTGATTAGAGAGAGGGGGCGGAGCTTATGCTCAACCTGCATACAGACTCTGACTGGTCAGAGAGAGGGGGCGGGGCAGACCCACACATTTTGTGTTAAAAAGTAAAATGAGAAGGAGGGGCTGTTTGCTCTCTGTCTTTGCTCACACATTATTCAAATTTCAGAGTTAAAGTCCAGAGAAGTGATAAAACTGAAACACAAATAACAAAAATAGTTATAAAGGATGTTTTTATTTGGAACACTGTCAATTTAAACTTAAAAATATCATTGTCAATCTAATCATTACAAACCTCAAAAACACTCGGCACAATCAATTTCCAACAATTTCAACAGTGGTTTTTAGTCCAGAACATTGTAGGTGCAAGTAAATTTTTGTTTAAGGGTTGAGCAACATAACCAGACTGACCTCTCTGGTACACCAGTATTACCAGCTTGAACAAACTGGTCAACCAATTTAATCGACTTAGTCAACCACTGTGAGTAGCTTGAGAACTAGAAAAGTGAACTGGTCATTGACCAAGCTGGATCACCAGTATGACCAATCAAAACCAAGATGGTTGACCAGCATGTCAGGTGGTTGAGCAGCATAAGAGGCCTCATCACACTGGTCCACCAGTATGACCAGTATAAACAAATTAGTCAACCAAATTCAGGTGACCATTCATCCTCTTTTTACCAGACAGGTGGAAAAATGTGCCCGTCTGCAATTTCCGAGTTTTTCACATACAATTATTGCTCTCCTTGAGTGCAGGAGCTATAAAACGCAAATCAAGCATTGAGCAAATAAAGTTAATGGTTGTATTTTACAGTAATTATAGTAATTAGCTGTTATTTGTGAAGTCTATTGTGAAAGCACTGTTAATTTGGGCAATCTTGTCTCAATATTGTAGCACTAGTTTGTTTCTGATAATTAGATTTCATTTATTCATCTGCATCTACATTATTACAGACTGATTTCACATCAAAATGTACTTTAACCTTTAACTGTAGGCAAATTTTGTTTTACGTACTTCACATCTCTTTAATCCTGGCCTTCTCACCACTGCTAATGGTCTATAATATCATTGACCAACATCCAAATAAAAGAAACAACCTAAATATTGTTTATTTATTATTATTATTATTATTATTTATGTATGTATCCTGTATCTTTTCAGGACTTTTATTCTGAAATTTGAACAGTGAACAAAGAAAGAGAGCAATCAGACCCTACCTCCACATTTTCCTCTGTAACCTGATATCTGCATCAGTGATGTCGTTAGCCCCGCCCACTCTCTCTGATCAGTCAGAGTCTGTATGCAGGTTGAGCATCAGCCCCGCCCCCTCTCTCTGATCAGTCAGAGTTTGTATGCAGGTTGAGCATCAGCCCCACCCCCTCTCTCTGATCAGTCAGAGTCTGTATGCAGGTTGAGCATGTACATGTGGACACAGCAGTAAACATGCACTGGGGCATTTAAACTGGTATTGAATTCAGTTTGAAACCAGTGAATTTTAGCTGTTTTTTATGCGCAACTGCAATAGTGTTGTGCCAGAAATCGCTCCTCTGCATACTGCTGCTGTCTCAAGAGCTCGCCTTGAAGACACATACTATGCCATATTCAATCGCATCCTCGATGCTTTTGCATGCACTATCAACACTCCACCCCTACCGCACCATCTGCAGAACTGAGTGAGAACATTCAATCTGCATGGGATGGATCATCACAGGACACCATTAGGAGCCTGTAGTAACCCGTAATGTCTTAACTAGCAGTGTGATGAACACTTGAGGTGATGAACTGCTGTCTAGTATCAACACCACCATATTTTCCCATCATGTTTCACTGTTTCAGGTTTGACTATAGCTTTGACTAGTGGGTGTGGTTATGTAAATACTGGGAGTTTAAATATAACAACTCGACTGTGATGTAAGAGTTCTGGGGTTTTGGAATTTGCCTGTTTTACAGCTTGGTTTTGGATCTGCTGGCTGTCCTTAGGGGAGAAACAATAGTGTTCCAGCTTCGCGGTTTGTCTCTTCCATTTACCAAACTGTTATAAATCAGCCTTGTCAAGATAAATGCAGTTTCTGAAAGAAATAAATAAATGAATAAATAGAATACAACAGCAAAACCTCACTTTCTAAGAAATATCGGTACACAAGAAGTCCAGCGTAAATGATAAATGATGGGTCAGGGCAGGGGTCAAAACTGTTAGACCCCTCATAGACCTACGTGAGCATTAATTTCAGTCTGTATGTCAAAGTCATAAAACATGTGCGAGGGGGGGTCTGGCTGGTGGAAACCCAGCTCTAACAGAGCGGTCAGTCCTGACACTGTAGGTAAACACGTTAGGTTTGGATCGGGCAGCGTATTTATAGACTTGTCTGTATATTACAGCAGTAACGTCGCCAGGCCTGGGCAGCCACAGCTATTGACGACCGACTGTTCATCATGACGTCTCTGATTTGCGTCTGCTGGCCATCTGCCCGGGAGAACCTCTCATTCTGTTGAGCCTCCTCTCGATCTGAGCTGCAGTGTAGAATGAGTCCGCTTTTTAAAGGACCAGTTCCCCACTTCATCGAACGTCTCTGTATCTCTTAGAACAGAAGATTATTATAACTGAGCTCTGTTCTGATTGGCTGTCCCGTATGGCACACCCTTCAAAAAGCACAGAAACATTTCAGAGAACTGCTGAATGAAGGGATAAATGAGGGCATAAATAGTGCTGGACCGAATTGGCAGAGATACACTATGTGGACAAAAGTATTGGGACACCTGCTCAGTCACCAAGGCTATTTAAAGGAGTTTATTCTGATATTGTTGGAGTAAGTGTCTCTCCAAGCAAGACATGGTGATGCCAGGATGTTGGATGACCACCACCTCACCCCATCCCAACTCCCCATCGCATCCCAGAAGTACTGTATGGGGCTCCATCATGCCAGAGAACACACTTCTGCTGCTCCACAGCTCAATGCTGGTGGGTTTTATACGCCTCTAGTCCACACTTGGTATTAGACGTGGTGCCAGGAGGTTCATGTTTATCTGCTCCAGAGAGTCCGATTCTACTGACAGTCCTTCTCTACAGGGACTAGACAAGCTGTTTGTGCATTTGCACATCTGTATCAGCAATGGGTGCAGCTTTAAGTAGCTGAACGCATTCATTCAGGCTCCTACGTGGTGGCAGAAATAATGAGTATCACTGGCTCATATTGTGTTTTACAGCCATTATAAGCAAATATATGAAAACAGCTATGAAAACATCCAACACAATTGGCCTAGAATTGAAAAGGTTAACAGAGTCCTCAAAATGCATCATTGCAGAACTAACAGAGCCCTACTACTAATCCCTTTCAGAAAGTTTCATCAAGCATCCAGTTCAGTGAGCAGAAATAGCCCACTAGAACATTCTGAGCATGTGAGTACCGACTCTGTGTTTGAGCTAACTCAGCTTGTAGAGTCTCATTAACACCCTGACTCTTTCTGATCTCCTCCAATTAAAAGTTCTCGTCGGGACAGACGAGACGTGAGCAACTAGCCAGAGGTCACTGTGGAGTTCATCTGGAAGCGCTCTATTACTGGCAGACACTGGAAACCAGCCAAACTCCAGTCAGTGTTCTCCTTTTGCAAATCGATGCTCCTGTTACATTGCTCTGAGGATAATAGGAATCTACAGGTTGAATTAGTGACTGTGCCCCAGGATATACGACTACACTCATAGACAGACTGGGAGAAAATGATTTCTGGGATTTCCCCAACACCATGTAACAGTGTTGTCTAGAGCAGTGTGCTCTACATGCGTGATACGCACATCACAACGAAATTAAATCCCAGTTTAAATGCCAAAGGAGCTTCCAGTGCATGTTTACTGCTCTGTCTACATGAACATGTAACACCATGAGTGTAACACCATCTGTAAAAAAGTGTCTATAACAGCATGTCTGTAACAGTGCAACTGTAACAGTTACAATGCTAATGGACTTTATACCACCGAAGATGACACATGATACTTTTGGGCATACAGTCCAGCTTATGTATTTGTGTATTATCTGTATAATATGCTTGTTTGTATCTGCAACAGTGAATCTGTGACGGGGTGTTGGTAAAAAAATGACATGAAAAAATTTGTGATGGTCAGTGTACGTGACAACTGGAATATGAGTCTCTGCCAGTATGAAAACACATCTGTTTCTTCCTGAATATTACTTAACAAAACCGAAAGTTACTGAGTGTTCTCTTCTCGCTTACGTTTTCCTTTCCCGTTCATGTCTCTCAGGGAGTGGGGGAAATGGGCTGTCCCAGAGCCACTGCCTTCCCTGCCCTGTGTTTCCATGCACAGTATCCAATGAAGGCAGGAAACACACTAGTATTCCCCATCAGGAAGACCGTGGCTGCCAAATATCTGAGCGGTGAAGGGAGCGGTTTAAACCGGTTCTACAGCACACTGTAGTAACCTCTCTGTGGCAGCCCTCACTGGGGTCAAACTCTGAGGTCAGGAATCCAAAACTCTGAAAACAGTAAGGACTTACTCGACTCAAATGTCAACATCATTCCCACATGAACAATTTGCAGATGATTGATCAACTCAGACCATCAGTTGCATATAAACAACCTCTCAGTCAAATAGCAGTAATGAAGCATGTTCTTTTTTACTGTTTAGACAGTCGTTCTTTATCTTACATCAGATAAATTGTGAATATGTTACATCAACATTGACCTCAGCCCAAAACCTAGATCTGACCCATACCCCTGTCCAAATCTGACAGAGGCCCAGCGCTGTTCAGGATCAGTTTGTTATTAAATTGAACGTGTTTAAATGATCCACACGAGTCTGTCCACATACAATGTAACTGGAGATTGACTAAATAAAACATTCGCTCAGTTATTGATCTGCAGCAAGAGATCTTTAAGGCACTGATGTTGTGCTGTATTAATATTTCTTTATTACATTTGAACATATTAAAGCACTTCTCACTAACCTTACTGTAAGATCCAGTTACGGTAACGGCCGGTTGGTAACAGCACATCTGTTGCAGTTAATGTGCAACAGAGCATGTCTGTACTTGCATGTCTATAACGTATCTATAACGTGTGTAACATCTGTGTGTATGAAACATCATGTAACAGTGAAACAGTATGACTGTAATAGTGTGTTGGTAACAGCATGCATTTGACAGCACGCAACAGTGTGTCTGCAACAGCATTTACGTAACGGTGTAACAGTGTGTCAATGACAGCATGTTTATAACCATGAAAAAGTGTGTCTGTAAGAGCACGTAACAGTAAAACTGTATGACTGTAACAGTGTGTCTATAACTGCATTTAACTGTGTCTGTAACAGGATTTATTTAACAGTGTTTCTGTAACAGCATGTGTCACTGTGTGTCTGTAGCATCATGTAACAGTAAACCTGTATGACTGTAACAGCGTGTAACAGCATGTCTAACAGCATGCGACTGTGTGTAACAGCATTTATGTAACAGCATGCCTGTAACAGCATGTCATGGTGTCTGTTACATCATGTAACAGTGATAACAACTGTATGACTGTAACAGTGTGTCTGTTACAGGATGCATTAAGCAGTGTGTAACTATGTCTGTAACAGCATTTATGTGATAAGTGTAACAGTCTGTCTGTAACAGCATGTTTTGTAACAGTGTGTCTGTAGCAGTGCATACAGCAGCATTTATGTAACACTGTTAAAGTCATATCTAATTATTGTTCACTACTGTAGGGGTGTCTTTTTTCAGTTGTACTTGTTTAGTTGTTTTTTTTGTTGTTATTCATTATTATTATTATTATTATTATTATTATTATTATTATTATTATTTAAAGATCACAGTCACACACCGTAAGTCACAGTTGGTCTTGTTGCTCATAGGTCAGTGTCAGGTGATGTCCTGAACATCTCCACCTACAACCTGTGGCTCTATTAGTGAGACATCTCTGGGCAGTCCTGGTGAGGCTTGTGTGTTTCCCTCTGGGTGACCTTCCGCTGACTCCTGTAAGCCCACGAGGGCTCGGAGCGGCTTCCCTTGGTCAGGTGATAGGCCGACTGTCCACCACGCTGTCCAGGCATCCTTCAACAACAACAAGGCCACTAATCCCTCTTCCTGTTAGCCTGCTAATCCTGAGATGACTCTCAGGTGGTGCGCAGTAACTAACGTCCGGTGCAGCGACCCCATGGCCCAGGCTGACCTATATTTCCAAACATTTACAGAGAGCAGATTCCAAGCAGGTGGAGGAAACCGGTACACGAGAGTCCATTTAACCCTGTCAGACACGCTTACTGTCAGAGACGCTGACGTTTCTCTTTGGGTTCTTCTGCTCTGCTGTTGCTGTTGATTGTAAGTGATTGGTTTGAGTAACAATGACGCATTTAGACACCCATCAGCCATAACATTAAAACAACCTGCCTAATACTGAGTAGATGTCACCTGTGTTGCTTTTTAAAACAGACTTTGAAATTGTGTCATGTTGTACACAATCTCACACAAAACGTATCAATCAATATCACATATGAGGTGTGTTATAAAAGGAGTGAGAAAGTGACCACAGTCCGATTTTCATTTTTTGAAAAAACGACAAAAAACCGTGAACAACGTTACTGCATTTAAGTTTTTATAAAGCTCGGTCATTCTCAAATGGACATGATCTGTAAACGGCCGGACCTGTCCATTCTTCAGATTTTCCTGGCCAAACACACACCTGTACTTCTTCAGGCTCCCTACTCTCCCTACATGGCTCTGTGTGACTTCTGGCTTTTCCCTGAAGCTGAAAATGCCCCTGGAACAGAACAGATTTCAGTCCAGAGAGGACAACATGCAGAATGAGATGGACCAGCTGCAGGACGTCTTGAAGGAGGCGTTCCAGCGCTGCTTCAGACAGCGGCAGAACCGTTGGGAGATGTGTGTGGTAGATTAGTGTCAGATTTTGTCTTTTAAGCTCATTAATCTGTTTAAAAACCATATCACCTGATATTTGAATAACCATCTTACATCATACAGTTTTCCACCTTCAGGAGAACAACACACACAATCATCCCTGACGGTTTTTTAACAGTTCAACTGATCTATTGTTTCTTCCTCAGTTTTCCAAAGGACACAATTTGGTCTTAACAAAGGAGCCCCGTCTGTCGACACTTGTTAACCACGTCACAGCTCTAATTTTTGTTCTGAAATATATTTCATTTGTAAGTATTTTGTGTAGTTTTTGCCACCAAACCCCCTGAATATTTATATTTATTCAAAATTCCTCTTTTCATGACTTCTCTACCAGTTCCTCAAATTAAACTTACACACATTTTATTTAATCTATTAAAATATTTTCCATCTGCAGGAAAAATCATGGCACGAAACAACGATTTAGACAAAATAAACGGTCTACGGAACCTGAACTCTAGAACGAGATACCTTCCATTACATTTATTCTGTCTTAATCTCTTGCTCTTTTCTATCCCAGTTAGTCTCCACACAATATTTGTCTTCATAAATGTTTTAAAAATATATATTTTTTTAATTTCTTCTTGTGGCTGAAAACTATATATATTCTAAAAATATATTTTAATTATTTAAAAAGGATTTTATTTGCATCCACAAGCATTTCTTTGTTTGTTCTCTATATAAACCTGAGTATCTTAATATGTCCTGTAAATAATATCTGGCATGTGTGACTGTCTCCTAAATTAAATAAATAAATTAGCAGGAAAAAACAAAACAAATTCTGCAAAATTGGCCCAGAGTTTTAAAGGTTAAGAGTCCATTTTTAATTGAATTTATGGGGAAATGATGAAGGTGGAGGGCACTGTACTGCATTATCACACACGTTCAGGGTCAAGGTTAATGTTCTATGACTAAGGCCTGAGGAAATGTATGTGTGTGTGTGTGTGTGTGTGTGTGTGTGTGTGTACAAACAGCCGATAAAGAACACACAGTCTATTATATGATTTTGGCCCCATTTGCATGTGTTTGTTTTCTTTTTCGATGTTGGGCTGAGAGCTCAAGCCATCAATCAGCCTACTTTGCATTTTCATTTGTTTTTAAAAGAAATTAATTAAACATTGCCCAAAGCTATAGCCACTGACTTAGTGATTAAAAGTGTGCTAGAGGTGACGCATCTCACTCTCTCTTGCTGTCCTTTTTGCTTTATTAAGTGTTTCATTCAGACTAACTGCAAATTGTGCCCCAATGATAAGGTTCTATCTGCCTTCTGAGAAGTTCTGAGGCTTAAAGCCTTCATAGCTACATGAAGATATATGGAGGTAGACTTTTTCTGTTCTAGATAAACAGTCCAAAATGGAATGGTTCTGAAGGCTCCACCCTCTTAGAGCATTGCACTAAATGTTAAGCACGGTGGTGGAAGTATCATGTTCTGAGGTTGTTCTGCCACCTGTGGAAGCGATACATAGTGTGAATTAAATCATGAAAGAGGGAGATGAAGATGCTGAGATTTTCGTTGGGAGTGACAAAGATGGACAAGATTAGAAATGAGCAGATCAGAGGGACAGTGAAGATGTTTGGAGATAAAGCCAGAGAGGACAGGTTGAGATGGTTTGGACATGGGTTGAGGAAGAATAGTGGATATATTGGACAAAGAATGTTGGAGATGGAGCTGCCGGGCAGAAGGAGAAGAGGAAGACCTCAGAGAGGGTTTATGGATGTAGTGAAGGTGGACATGGAGGTGGTTGGTGTGACAGTAGCGGAGGGGACAGGGCAAGATGGAGGCAGATGATCCGCTATGGCGACCCCTAAAGGGAGCAGCCGAAAGAAGAGGAAGAAAAGAGAACATGTTGAATTTTTTGATGCCTGTGCGACCAAACAAGTTTAAGAACGTTACAGAAAAGTCAACATTACATTTAATCGTCAATTAAATCAGCATCGGTTATATATTGTGTGTTTTTGCAGCGATTGCGTGTTTTTTATTGATTACGGCACATTAACGAAGGAAGATTGCTGCAGCATTGCATATCTGGCCGATGGTGAAACAGACCAGGATTCCTGGTTGTGTGAAAGGAAACGTGACTGCGATGCTCTGTGTTCTTAACGTCACAGTAAATACGGCTGTTTATAAATCTGTGTTGTTGATGTCATTTTTCAGAGAAGCATTTCGCGAATCTGAATAAACACTAGAATTCATTTAAGTTATCTCACTCTCCTGTAAAACAAGTCTATTCACTCTAATTAACTTAACTGCCACTCAAGCCTATGGCAAGTACTTTCATGCTCTGTCTGCGATGCTCATTTGCTTGTCTTGTAAGACTCTAAGCCTTAATTGGAGAATCTGGAAAATAGATGTTGTTAAAGAGCTACACAATTATTGTCTGGATTTAATCTTTCATAATCATATTCATGGCAACCAATCTTCTGTGCTGTGGTTAAAAGCTTATTTTATTGACCCAAGATGAGGTTCTTGACAGCAGTTCCATGTAAAGCAAAGACGCTGCCAATCCCACAAACATTTGTCCAGCCGGACAGCTCTCTGTCCATGCCAAACTCTCGGGCCCAATTGCTGTCATTACACCATGTTTAAACCTCACAAGTTGAAATTTCGCCCTGAAACACTAATAAACATGTCTATCTTTGACGGCACTTGGAGGGATTGGCATGTAGATTGTGTAGTGTTTTCTTCGACCTGGACTGATCTGCTGTTTAATAAAGGTATTTAAAAACATGCCAAAGCAGCTCAACCTGCATACAGACTCTGACTGATCAGAGAGAGGGGGTGGGGCTGATGATCAACTGCATACAGACTCTGATTGATCAGAGAGAGGGGGTGGGGCTGATGATCAACTGCATACAGACTCTGACTGATCAGAGAGAGGGGGCGGGGCTGATGATCAACCTGCATACAGACTCTGACTGATCAGAGAGAGGGGGCGGGGCTGATGCTCAACCTGCATACAGACTCTGACTGATCAGAGAGAGGGGGCGGGGCTGATGATCTTCCTGCATGAACTCTGACTGATCAGAGAGAGAAGCGAGCTGATAATCAACCTGCATACAGACTCTGACTGATCAGAGAGAGGAAGGAACTGATGCTCAACCTGCACACAGACTCCTGACTGATCAGAGAGAGGGCGGGGCTGATGCTCAACCTGCATACAGACTCTGACTGATCAGAGAGGGGCGAGGCGTGCTCAACCTGCATACAGACTCTGACTGATCCAGAGAGAGAGGCGGGGCTGATGAAATCACTGGCTTGAATATTGGTTTATAGAGGAAAATGAGAAGGAGAAGTCTGCTTGCTCTCTGTGTTTCTCACAGTGTTCAAATTTCATAGTCATTAGAAAGAGATTATACTGTTACACATAATTAGCAACAATAATACTAAAGGCATTGGTTGTCTTTTCGGGTTGTCTGTCAAGTATATGAATGTATGTGTAAATAATATATATATATATATATATATATATATATATATATATATATTCTGTCTTTGTTGTGAACACACTGTGATATGAGGAACACTAACAACTCAGCAATATGCAGGACATCCTGTGGACATGTGTCCTTTCATCAGCATTTTCAGCAGAGATAATGCTCCCACACACAACAGTGCTCCACCACACACTTCATTGTCCTGCCCACTTGCCAAGATTAATCACAATTCAAGCTATGAATGTGGGGTCTGAGCCCAACTGCAACATCTGTGGGCAAATGTGATGCAGAATGCCATACAGACCCTGTATGCCTCACATGTAGCTTATCATCTTCTGTCCAGGCTACAGGGCACTAGAGCCCCCTTTCAGGTGTACAGTTTTCCTTAATAAACCAACTCATGCAATCATAACTCACATGACAAATTATGTCAGTACAGTGATATTCAGTTCACTATAAGGCAATGAGCCAAATGCAAAAAGCCCCACTGACTTTTAAAGTACTGAAATATCACTCTGTAATCACGGGTTCCCGTCTCTGGAGAACAAGACTTTCTTTATGACTGATTTAGACAGAGGTTTCCAAAGGGACACAGTCAGCACAGTCAGGTACAGTAGATCCTGTAAGATGATGACAGATCATGTCGCTGGGTCTTCAATGAGTTTAATGTATTTCTGAAGCTCCTTTGTCCCAGTTCCATTTCATTTCTTCTACTTTATGTTATAACAACAAAAGTAACATGAACTAAAAATGAACTGGTATGACAGAGTTCAAACACATTGTCACCACACTCTGCTCTTCCACTGGGCTGATAAAGTCACCCATGTACAGTCTTCATGAAAAATGAAGACACCCTTACCTTTTTTTAAACATACAAACGGCTCATCTTCCTTTAAACTGTATTGGGGAGAGCAGTTGTGTATAACCAAACACATACCAATGAAGAAATGTCTTTTAAATCATCTTTATAAATCAAAATTATAACAAATGTAATTTTCTTGTGAGGAAAAAGTTAAGACAAGCACTCTCTGATCAGAGAGAGGGGGCGGGGCTGATGATCAACCTGCATACAGACTCTGACTGATCAGAGAGAGGGGGCAGGGCTGGTCTCCAACCTGCCTTCTGAACTCTGACTGATCCAGAGAGGGCAGACTGATGCTCAACCTGCATACAGACTCTGACTGATCAGAGAGAGGTGGGGCCAGTGATCAACCTGCGCCTGAACTCTGACTGATCAGAGAGAGGGGCGGGGCTGATGATCAACCTGCATACAGACTCTGACTTGATCAGAGGGGCGGGAGCCTGATGCTCAACCTGCAGACTCTGACTGATCCAGAGAGAGGCGGGCTGATGATCAACCTGCATACAGACTCCTGACTGATCAGAGAGGGGCGGGCTGATGATCAACCTGCATACAGACTCTGACCCCAGTCAGAGAGAGGGCTTGAGACTGATGCTCAACCTGCATGGCTGCAGAGAGGGGAGGGAGTAGTTCTGCAATTATGTGACCCCCAATATAGATGTTGGTTACAGAGGAAAATAAGGCGGAGGGCTGTTTATCTTTCTGTGCTCACACAGTGTTCAAATTCAGAATAAAGTCCTGAGGAGGATGTCTCCTGCATACAAATAACAAATATAATGAGGAGTTTATTTTATTTTATTTGGTCTATTGTCAAGTATTTATGGGTGTATTATTATAAATATCATTTGTCAATCTAATCATTACAAATAATCCATTGTTGTTTTTCAGCTCAAAACAATTTACATCTCAAATGAAGACAAATCTGAGAAAACCTTTGATCTCAGTATCTGGTGTGAATTCTGTAAATATTTTCTAATTGTTTGAGTGAATTAAAGTTGACAAGCTTCTAGAGCTTAATTGCTTTTTTAAAATGGAAAATAAGCAAGCGTTGGCACTTCTGTGTTGTGGCTTCTTTTTCAAATACATTTTTAACTGTTGTGTGTATTTGACAGCATTAGCATGTATTTTATTATTTTTTTCATATATGTATGTAATTTTGAAGATGCTTCCAGTCAGTGTGTGGATGTGACCAATTCAATCACCAGCAACTTGGTTTTAACATCATTAAGCTCTGATTTACCAAACCAGGTGTTGGATAATATAATAATAATAATAATAATAATAATAATAATAATAATAATAATAATATGTATTAATAATAATAATAATGATTATTATTATTATATTCTATCATCAATAATAATGATAATGATAATGATAATAATAATAATAATAATTAATAATAATAATAATAATCATTATTATTATTATTATTATTATTATTATTATTATTATTATTATTATTATCTGAAACAAGTGTTTTATGGATACAGAAATACAGTCACATCCATCCATCCATCCATCCATCCATCCATCCATCCATCCATCCATCCATCCATCCAACCTTCCATCCATCCATCCATCCATCCATCCATTTGAATGATGTGGAGACTTGAGGACCAGGTTGCACTTAAGGTGGTCCTTCTTGCTTGGCAGCACTCCCTCCCTCCCCTCTCCATGTTATTGTGACCAAAGTGGACCGTTGCTATGGCAGCCCCAGGTTGGCGTGCAGAGTGTAGGTGGGCGGGTGGCTGGCGGTTCCTTGTTCCTGAAATAGGTGCCTAAATTGTGTAAACAGATAAGTGGAGGGAGCTGGCGCTGAGCCAAGAGCGTGCCCGTCTGGCTCCCACATGGGACCCAGAGGCGGCACAAACAGTCTGCACTGCTGGGAGGGAATGAACACATCGGCTCGAGAGGCACATCCTCCACACCGGCCTGTTCAGCCGGCCGCAGTGCAC
The DNA here is from genome assembly GCA_034509495.1 of Acestrorhynchus altus. Taxonomy (NCBI): domain Eukaryota; kingdom Metazoa; phylum Chordata; class Actinopteri; order Characiformes; family Acestrorhynchidae; genus Acestrorhynchus; species Acestrorhynchus altus. The sequence goes on along the minus strand of CM067506.1, from coordinate 36,474,529 downwards.
TAATCACCTCCATCACAGTCAGGTTGCATGTTCGTTTTACTGGGAATTAAAGCTAATAAGGGGTTCAAATTAAGTGTGTGTGTGTATGTGTGTGTGTGTGTGTAGAGGTGGGTCGTTGTGATAGTGGGGTTTAATCCTTGATTTATGCACTTAGGACATCAGGAGGACAGTTCACTGTGCTTTAAAGCCATCATAAATTGAAAGATCAAGAATTTAGAGTTGTTTTTGGTGAATTCATGTATTCATATGATTCATATGAAAGTCATATTATTACCCTTCTAGGCTCATTTTCTATGATGTTTTTGTAGTTTGACCTACTTTTGACAATAAAATTCTTCATTTGAAATGTAAATATTAACAGAGTTTAAATATTTCTATGACTTTTACCATGATTTGACTTTTAAATATGGATGAATATTTGATGAATTATTATTATTATTATTGTTATTTTGTATTCATATTATTACATATATCAATTCCATTATGACTGATATTATTACTGTTCCTTACATTTGATCATAACAGAAGGGCTAAATGTGTGTAGCAGCTTAATAACTAATGCAACAACACATAATGGCTGATGGACTCACGGACACAAATGCATTACAGCAGTACAGATTGTGTAAATACACGTGTGCAAAGGGCAGCAGGGACTCGTGCAATTACACAAGTGTCTTAAAACCCATAACACTGTACTCAACCCAGTGTTATTACATGGCTAATATATGACTACACATCTATTTAATAAACAGTGGGACCAATTGTTAGATACATGAATACATAATAATCATGAAATAACCAGGAATTTAGTCCAACATGGCAACCTTACTGGTAAGGCTAAAACCAGCATGACCAATGAAATAACCAAGCTGATTGACCAGCATGACCAGCTGGTTTACAAACTTAACCAGAATGACCAAGCTAGTTGACTGGCATGACAAGAAAGACCAGCATTTTCAAGCATGACCATCAACACGGACTATACTGGTCAGGAACTGGTTAACCAGGAACTAGCTCACCAGTATCAGTTACGTACCTGAATTATCAGCGTTTCACCCACCATTGGTTGGTTATTGCACCACAATGAAGCCGAAACTCGTTCCTGATGTTTGGTCTTCACCAGTAATTCAAGATGAAAAACAGAGTGCATTTGAAGCCTGAACTCAAAGGCACAGTAAGAAAAACAGTCTGATCGACTGTAAGAGAAGAATGTCAAATGTATAAGCTGATCTGTGATGCTTTGAAGGGATGGAGTTTTAAGGAGATGTTCTCTCTGAGGTCTGACAGGAGCACTTTGAGCCCTGATGGAGGTTTAAACTGAAGAATGAACAGAGACGTATTAGTCATTAAGCAGAAGCATTCATGTCACAGTGAGACAGACACAGGTGAAGCTCTTCTGCTGCTGGTATTGTGGAGCCTGTTGAAATGCCTTCAGCTTCTAACATGAGGCGGAAGTGAAGGGGGGCTGTAATAAGATAACTATTGTAATTGTCCTGATTCAACGTCAGTCAGAACGCCTAACGAAGGACGGGGTTGTAGAGGATGTCTGAATCTCTTTGGTATAATGGGTGAAGGTCGCCTTGTCTGTGACCTCACCCGTTCTGAAGAGAACATTAGGTATGATGTAGCTTTAACCTCTGTAGGAGGAACCGTTCTAGGCTGCATACAGTGGGGCTCATGTTTGTACATTCCTTGTTTTTGCCTTTTTTGCCACATTATGGCAAAGTGTTGGGCAGAAAAAGCTCACTTTAAATTCACATGCATTCATTTAATTGACATTAAATTCATTTACTCAAATTCTCCTTGAACATATTTATACATTTGGAAATTTGATCTATATTTTAACTATATTGAGAGATGGGGGTGATATGACTAAAACTATTTCAAAATTACAATTAATCTTTAGGAAAAAACAACAGACAGCTTGGTCTTGCAGGTCATGCTGATCAACCAGCTTATAAGGACTAAAAAAACACTTTCCGTCTCAGGAATCCGGTTAGAAATTGATCATTCAGTGTTTTGGAAGAATTTTAATTAATTAAATTTTAATTTAATTAGTTGTTTGTAATGATTTAGATATTTATATTAGTAAGTTCTTCAAATTACTTGGCAGTGGTTCAAATATTTTTACTATTATTTATGTATCAGTATCATCCCCAGGACTTTTATTCTAAAATTTGAAATCTGTGTGAGCAAAAAAAGATAGCCCATTTTATTCTGCTCAATATCTGGGTCAGTAATGTTATAACTCACATCGCTGACCAACAGCACTGCTGCTCTGACTTTGTCCCATGACGTGCTCTGTCCTGTCTCTGCTCTGTCTGAACCAACATGGAGGAACCGGTGATTTTTGTGGTTTCAAAACAGAGATATTATACAGATATTTTCACACATATTACAAAATACTATCCAAACAGGAAAGAGTTGTTTACACTGCTAATACTGGAAGCTGCTTTGTGCGTATTTGGCAAAACATCACCACCAGTGGACAGAAATGTGTGCAAATTGCAAAAATGTTATGAAATTTTTGGGGCAATTTGTATCACATATGCACATATTCATCAGGAGTCGCCTAAACGTGTAACTGGAGGCCATATGTTTGAATCACTTCAACAAAACACTCGTCCATGGACAGGAGTATGAGGAAAGGGACGTCTCGGGGGTGACTGGGGGTGGTCATTCTCATTCAGTCTCCTGGTAGTCAGTTTTGAATTGCGTGTTGAATCATATTCGTTCAATGAGGTGTGTGATTTTATAAAGTTCAGAACTCAATAAAAATCGTGGCTATAGCCTCAGAGGCCAGTGCCTGGCAACACCCCTGGGAAGGTCTATGCCCAGCATAGAGTCACTGAAACAGACGAGGACTGAATCCACACAATACATGTATCTCGAAACTGTTTTATCAGTTCTGCAAATAACAGACCTGGAATTATGCAGTGGAAGACATGTGTTCAGCAAATTAGAGCTATCTTCTATTTTAGATTCTCCAAAGCAGCCTGAAGCAGCTTCTCAATGAGCCACCTGGGAATGATGAAGATACACCTATACTGATACTTTTGGACAAACGTTTTAATGAACATTCTATACATTTCGGAGCAAATGCTTTTTTAATTCCTTGACATTCTATGTAAATAAATGCATAAAAACACAACCCTCCTCATTTTCTCCTCCGTCTGAATTCATATGAACTGACATGCCAACAGTCATGGGATACCAGTATGTAAACTGGGGAATTATCTTGTGGGTGAGGTTGAACCACTTCCATCTTTTCACACTTCCTACACGTAGTAGTAGAGGTGTCTACGCACCGCAATCTTCTCACTTCTGTTTACTGACGCTGTGCAGCGCCCTCTGTTGATGATTTACGGTTCTACGAAAACTGGTACAAACACAGGATGGTTCACTGAAAGGGCCCGAGGTTCTTGTAAGCCAGAATGAGTTCATTTGGTTGAAAAGCACAAGGGAAACCACTTCAACGCTTCACTTCAACAACGTGTCAACCAAACGAATGTCTGAGGTTTATATAAGGCAGTCTCAGATAATCCTCTCCAACGACGGTCTAATCACGTGTAGCTGATGTTCTGCATTTTCTAATTTTAGTTATTTTAGTAATAATAAATGTGGAGATGTCCAAACTGTACCTTCACTATGCAACTATATTGCATTTTTATTATTTATGTTTTATAAATGATTATAAATGATGCTTAAAAGACATTTCTTCAGTTGCATGTCTTTAGTTCCATCACCTCCATCAGTGCAGTTACACATACACAAGCGTGAGCCTGACAATTTTTATTTGTCTCAACAACAAATGTTAAGAAATTAATAATCAACCCAATTATATCTTACAGCTGGCAAAGTTGCATCAAGGTCATTGTCTCACTTTCTCACTTCCTCCATGACCACACACTTCCGCTGAATGTTGCATCAGTGTGGACTTGGTGGAGATTAACACCACGAAGGGCTGAATCACCATTCAGCAGGCAGCAGCGACAAAACCCACCTCGCCGTCAGTGTAGAGATAAATGTCAGCATCGGCGGTCGAGCCTTAATGTCCATTTCCCTGGGCTCTGAGGCCTCTGATGAAGCGCATCACTCACGGCCGGTGGATGACCTGTCTATGAAGCGGTCGCTGTCGCCCGCTGGCCCATGAAGGGTGTGTCCAGGCCTCCACCAAACAGAGATTTAATGCTTTTAATTTTGAACAGCCGGCTTGCTCTCTTGAGGTTCAAGAGCGCTTCCTCTTGGTTTGAGCATTATCATAGTTTTGCTGTATTTGTTGGTTACTTACATATTTATTATATTTCGTGGGATGTTTTGGAGTTTGATGTACTTTTATTCACCAAAAAACGAGAAACTGTGTTTATAGAGACAGTCATACATACCAGTATGTATAGTATACCAGACTAAAAAACACTTTGCATACTTTACACTCAGACATCCTGCTGGAAATTGATGATCCAGAGTGTTTTTGAGATGACAATCGAAGTGATTTGTAATTATTTGATTAACAAAGATATTTTTTCCTCAATTTTCCCCCAATTTTGAAGTGCCAATTCCCCAACCCCAATAGGACTCTCTCCCGATCCTACACTAGGAGGATGAGGACAAGCACGTTTCCTCTGAAACATACTGTATAAAGTCAACCACTTATCAAGCCGCCGCCCTTTATGCATCATTGCCGGGCAGCTGGGCGGCTAACATGCTCAGAGGAAATCGTTGGGTCCCCAGCTCCGATGCAATGGCTGACAGACACCTGTGCCGGCCAACATCACATTGAGAGTCCAGGTGGTCAGGTGGGTTGGTTCCAGGCTCTTCTCCTCGAGCAGATCCCTGTACAAGCAAGGGAGGAAACAGCAGAGCACTTGTTTCTGTGCTGTGCCAGGCTGAGGGATGTATTGGACCTGGATTGAAGTGGTGGTTTAGGTGTAATGTGGTCTGATCACCTCTAAGCTTTGGGGCCAAAATACACTGCCTTGAACAGAGGCATTGTGTTTACTAAGCTTCCTGCTGGTTCAGGGTGAACTTGCTGTCTGGATGAAGGGGGTGGGCTTGTTTAAGATGACCCACAATCTTCAGACCTTTATCATGAGTGGGGTCAGGGTGTGTTGATGTGTGACCCTGGTCATTTTAACTGATTTTAGAACTAGTTTAATTTAATATACATGTGCGTATAGGTGATCTTGGTCCCTCCCTCTCTCTCTTGCTTCATCTCTCTCTCTCTCTCTCTCTCTCTCTCTCTGTAAAGCTGTAAGTGGGGGTGTGTTGGTGAGTTAGTGTGTTGCTGGCTCGCTGAAGGCCGCGTTTTGAACAGAAGGTGTTGTCTCGCGCTTCGGGCCATTCGCACACACTCGTGACAGTGAGAGGTGAAATATTAACAGCTCTCTTCCCCCGTAATTAACCCAACTCCGCCGCCGGGCCGGGTTCCAGCAGTGTCTGGGGAGGCCACTGTAAAACCGCTGAAGGTTTATTTGAATATTCAACGAAGAAAAGTTTGAAGAGTTTTTCAAAGGAACGAGAAGAACAGTTGTTATTGTTTTTTGGGAATGCTGAGGAAACCAATCTGCATTTTTAAAGAAGTCTCTTTAATAATTCTGAGCTGATCACACGGTTTTTTCTTCACTGAGTTTTGTCCCCGTTGAGGAATTACTCGAGTATCATCCCAGCTCCTTGAGGCCCGGCCGGGGGTTTATTCACCAGACGATTCAATATGAGCAGTCTGGTAGTCCTCCTAAGTGCACACTCCCTGCCTGCCCTCATCAAATTAAAAGTTCCTTACTTGCAGTAGAACATCCACACTTGTTTACTTTTTCGTGGATGGTTTTGCTCCATGGAAATGACATGACACTTAACTCTTAGGACCCGATATCCAATGAGCAGTTACATGATCAGAGTAACCAACAGACATCATACACATATCATAACAAATGACAAGACTTATCATATATAACCTCGAATGATCAAGTATCGTGTAATCCAAATCGTTTCCAACTAAATTAAACCCCAGTTTAAACACCAAAGGAGCTTCCAGTGCATGTTTACTGCTCTGACCACGTGGACATACTCTACCTGCATACAGACTCTGATTGATCAGAGAGAGGGGGCAGGGCTGATGCTCAACCTGCACACAGACTCTGACTGATCAGAGAGAGGGGGCGGGGCTGATGCTCAACCTGCACACAGACTCTGACTGATCAGAGAGAGGGGGCGGGGCTGATGCTCAACCTGCACACAGAATCTGACTGATCAGAGAGAGGGGGCGGGGCTTCCTTCCTGCATTCACCTGCTTCACTAATGTTCAACCATCTGCATCTGCATCTGCACACTTCATCACTGCTAAGTATACTGATACTATAAAGATCTAGTGGTTTCTATGATGAAGAGATCTCCAGACCCTGCTGCTGCAAAACAGCCCTAAACCATGACACTTCCACCACCATACTTCACAGTTGGTGTGAGGTTCTTGTGCTTAAATGCTCAACTGTGGCAAAAGCTACCTGCCTGGTATGACTAATGTTGAGTAGAGGGGTATAAAGCCCCCCATCATTGAGATGTGGGGCAGTGGAACTGTGTTCTCTGGAACGATGGAGCTCCATCCAGTACTTTTGGGATCAGTTGGAGAGTGATCATCCAACATCCTGACCAGAATGTAGTAGAAAGTCCTCCCCGGAAGTAGAGTCAGTTATTCCAACAAAAGCAGGATCAACTGTTTTTAATACCCTTGATTTCAGAAGAAACAGGTTCATGCCTGGAGGGCTTCATACTCATCCAGCTCATAATTGGCATTGGGCACGATGCCAACAGGTTCATGTTTCTCTTGGCAGTACTTCTTCACAGGAACTAGAAAAGCTGTGTGTACATTTGCACATGTGTGTCAGCAGTGGATGCAACTTAAAGCAGCTGCATGCATTCATTAGAAGGGGCGTCCATAAGTATTTGAACCTTAGCGATTGCTTCAGAAACTGTGTATTTTTGAGAAGTCGGGACGTCAGGTCAGTGACAGTTCGCGAAATCCGCAAAGTTTGAAAAGTGTCGTTTTGGCTGAGAGGAGGTGCACTGTAAAGAAAACGATCACGGCTGCCAGACACATTTACTCCACGGCCAAGTATCACAGCGAGGCCTACGATATAACGGAGGCTACTTTTAAGCTCCACACACAGCGCAGGCTGGCAGCCAACAATCCTGCTTCCACAGACGGAGAGTACAGTCATGAATACTAAAGGAAACACTGCACAGCCTGATCCCTTTTTTCAAACTTTAAGCAATAATCTGTTTTGCATAGCTCAGCTCAGGGCTTGCATAACAATAATAATAATAATCACACCTGATTTATAGGCGTAGAGACGTCTGCACTAAGATCACTCTAATTAACAATCCATAAATAATGAAATGACAACCATGATTTCATTTCTTATCAGGCTGAAAACCTAAAAAGTTAGTATTTCTTTTTAATTTTAATTATTTTAACCCAGTTTACATTTATTACTGCTTAAAATGGATAAATTACTATCAGGTGCAGATGAACAGACCATCATTAGAGAGGACTTTGGAGGAGCCGCTCTTATTTAAACCTCAGACATTAGTTTGGTTTGCTCTTGATTGTTGAAGTGAGTGGGGTCACCATGGTCAGATCCAAAGAGCTCTCTCAGGCCTTCAGAAAGAAGGTTGTAGATGCAGATGAGTCTGAGAAGGGATTTATAAAGATCTCAGAACAACTAGAAATTAGCCGTTCCACTGTCCACAAAAGTGTTTACAAGTGGAGAACATTTAAAGCAGCTGCCCAGATCAGACCGTCCTAGGAAGCCCAAGAGCAGAACCACAAGATGAGTAAAGAGGATCCAACTATCCTAAAATGTTCATCACGGCCTTACAGGCAGCTCTCGCCACAGCTGATATCAAAGTGCAGCTTCTACCATCAGAAAGCGACCAAACCAGTTTCACACCCTTGCTTTCAAAAACATCAGGGCAAGGCTAAAGATGTCCAGAAAACATTTAGGCAAAGAGCAGGACTTCTGGAACAATGTGCTTTGGACACTTTTGAGCAGAAGTACCTCAGCTGTGAAGCATGGTGGTGGAAGTGTGATGGTTTGGAGCTGCTTTGCTGCAGCAGGGTCTGGAGATCTCTCCATCATAGAAACCACTATGAGATCTTTATTGTATCAGAGGGGGCTTGAGGAGAATGGAAGAGCATCTGTACAAAGACTGACGCTGGAACATCACAGAGCTGAAAGAATTCTGCCTGAAGGAGTGGGAACATTGTTCTTCCAGTCGGTCAGAGACGGTAGATGGTTCTAGAAACATCTAACTGACATGATTTCAGCCAAAGGAGGAGATACAGCTATCAGGGAAGAGGGGGTCCTAACTTTCTCCTCGTTTCTTCAGTTTTTCTTCTTCAGTGGAGATCAAATGTCCATATGTTTAAGTCATATGACTCTGGATATGTATACATAGTTATGCAAACTTCGCCTCAGATGACACACGTCATTCCAGACACGGTAACACTGTACATCGACATGCTCAGTGGGACACAAGGAATTGTTTCGAGACAGAGGAAAAAGTGAGCGCAGCTCTCTGAGACCTTTCGCATTTCCAGCTGGAAGTGGGAAGGTTTTAAAACATGAGGCACCAGAGGCAAGTCTCTCTGAGTGTCTGGGCTGCCCTAGATTTCCTAAATCTGACCCAGAATGTGTATTCTCATCTCCTCTGCTGCGGGCCCACGCTTTTCATGCAGTGGTTTGTTTGTCTGAGCCTTCGAGCAGATCAAATATGAATCTGTGTTAATTTAAGTGTGTTGAATCCTATTGTTTATTTTCAGCCAAAGCTCCCGAGCTCTCCGTGTGCTGAATCAACGGTCACTGGGCGATGCAGGGTGATGTTGACAGTGGTCAACTGTGCAAAACAGAAACCTGATTAAAAGCTCTTTACAGTTGTGAGTAATTGGAGCTGTTCATCAGAATTCAATAGAGAATACACTCTGTCACTCCGTGAACTCCACCGAGCTGAGCGTTCTCATTGATAATAAACAGGTAAACTGTTGCTTATTCATCACAGAACTTTTATTCGGTTTAAAACGGCTGCATGGGCTGAACAGGGCACTGGCGAGTGCGATGCCACCCACACTAACGCACAGAATGGCATGTTATGCAACCCTGGCTGCTAATTGCAAGTGACACTTTGGAGAATGTGTCCCGTGAAATGATTCATCAACGCAGCCGTCAGCTCTCGATATTTGGCAGTCCATCTTTGTAATTCAAATCAGGGAATCTCAAGCCCCAATCAGGAATCAATGCTGCCGGCTGGCGAGATTTTTGGGTCTGAACAAAAGGGGCTTTCAGCAGGTCTGCAGGAATGCAGATCCCACATCTGCTGGCACTAATGGAAAAGCAGCCAAAACAGCCCCTCCGCCACCATGTTTAACAGCTGGCACGGTGTTCCTGTGGTTGAATTCTTCACCTTACCTCTTTCTTCTAACCGTAAAATGTACCTGCAGAAGGCTTTTCCACTGACCACGGTTCATCTGCAAACTTTGAGCATGAAGGCTTTGAGTTCAGAGAAGGGACTTCTTCCTTGGATGGCAGCCTTTCCGTCCAAACTTGCTTGATTGCAGACCAGGGGTAGGGAACCGGGGGCCGGATTCCAGCACAGTTTACTGTGCTCACAATGCAAGGAACCTTTCATTCAAATGGTCAAAGGGTTCTTAGAGTGCTTCATCTTCCAGAACCATTTTCTTTACTGAAGAACACTTGAAGAACCCTCATGTTTATACAAGTAGTCATGAGCACCAGTTTTACGAGCTTGTAAACAGTGCCAGACTCCAAGCTGGTTCTGGTCTAGCTGCATTCTAATTGCTTTGACATCTTCCCTAATTGAGGAACCCATTCCGGAACCTTGGTCTCATTTACATGTTGGAGAAAGGGATCGTGTTTAAAGAGCTATAATAAGGTTTTTGTTTCCTGGAAAGTCTTCAGAGCACTTGATGTTACAACATGTTGGAATGAAAAGACCAAAAGGAAAGCCTTTCCCGCAGAGATGTTGTATACTAATAAACACTGATACATTAGCATTTTAAGCTGTAAACAGCAGGCAGCCAAATGTTTGGCTTTGCTTGCAATAACTAGGTCACTTTCCTGGTGTATGTGCATGTGCAGCAGATGAGTTTCATTTTACAATTATTTATTTAAATGCTACTCTTAAATAAAGTTGTTACCAAGGGTTCTTTTACCTTTAACATTTTTATTGGCGTCACACATTCCAGATATTGGTATTTTCAATAGATAATTCATCTTCATTTGAGATGTAAATATTAACAGAATGTTATTTGTATGAATTTGACCTTGTTTTGATGAAATTACATTTTTTGTTTTTGCTTAAAATGACTAACAAACACTTTATATTTCAGAAATCCCGTTGGACATTGATCATCCAGAGTCTCTTTTAGCTGAAAATAGAGTAATATTAATGGATCATTTCATTACTGTTTAGACTGATAAGTATATTTATAATAAGTTCTTCAAAATTCTTGACAGTGAGTAAATATCCTGTATTATTTTTATTTACGTATGTATGTTCAGTATTATCCCATCTCAAGACTTTTATTCTGAAATTTGAATACTGTTTTGCTCTGTAACCCAATATCTGTGTCAGTGATGTCATGAGCCCCACCCACATCGCTGTGTCAGTGATGTCATCAGCCCTGCCCCCTCTCTCTGATCAGTCAGAGTCTGTAAGCAGGTTGATCATCAGCCCCGCCCCCTCTCTCTGATCAGTCAGAGTCTGTATGCAGGTTGATCATGTTCACGTGGACAGAGCAGTAAACATGCACTAGAAGCTCCTTTGGTATTTAAACTGGGATTTAATTCAGTTGGAAACCAATATTTTTCAGTTGAATAAACTTGATAAAGAATCTTTACATCTACTTCTTCCAACCTGTCCAAACACTCCTCTTTCACAAAAAAAATGTCTGTTTGTGGAACCAAAAAGGGTTCTTTCATGGCATCGCTGTAGTACCTTCGTTTTCAGTACAGACTCACTGAGTAAGTAATGCTTGGCCCAAGGCTCAGCTCATCTTAGGGGAAAAGCAATGTGACAATGTGACCTTTAGAAAGACCCATCAGGTGATGATGAATGCCTGAACCACAGTGACATACATTATGTTCACTCAGTTCAGTCACAGGCGGAAGAGCTTTGTGGTGGACTGAGGCTGTTGGCTCACAGCTCAATCCACCACATTGGAGAGCATCCCTACTGATAAACCAGCTGGCCAGCTGACGCTGGTCAAACTGGTTAAGGTGGGGGTTATGGGTGTCATCTATCGTGTAGTAAACCAGTGCAGTGGGTTCCTCCATACACACAAAGCAGACTTAACGTCACTGGTTTGAATTGCTGAACTGGCAGGACTTGACTGAAGTGCCCTTGAGCAATGCACTGAACTCCCCAGCTGCTCCCCGGGCACTGAGGAAAGGGCTGCCCACTGCTCTGGGCACATGTGCTCACTGCCCCCTGGTGTGTGAAGTCATTAGTGTGTATGTGTGTATCACTGTGTAAGGATGGATTAATTCCCGTGTGTGTAAAACACAGTGGGTTATAAAAGTATAATTATTATTATTATAAAGTACAATATCTTGAACATTATCAAGGTTTATATTCTGACATTTGTTTTTGGCAGCATCTAAGCTTGAGGTATCTCTTGAGGTATCTACAGCCTCTACAAACTAGCTAAGTCACTCTGGATAAGAGTGTCAGCAAATGGCACAAATATAAATGCAAATGTAAATCAAAATGGACTCGTTTCAAAGCTGCATTCCAGCTGTGGTGTGGGAACATTTCCCGAATTAAATTTTATGGTTTTTTTTATGGTTTCCTGTGTTTTTTCTGATAATTCACTGTTCCTCATGGCAGTATACAATCAGACCGTACTGTTACTTGTTGTGTGTAAACACCAAAAGTCCCAATTGTGATTTAGTCTCCCAACATCCTACATATACTTCTGCTGGGAGCATTGAACACACAATGGGACACTCTTCCACACAGTAGCACCCATTTATGTATACTGTAATGCAGGGGAAGGCAAGGCCCCAGGAGGGCCACGTTCCTACATGTTGTTGTTCATTTCTGGCTCAGACACACTTGATTCAACTCACCTGTTCATTTCCAAGTTTAGAAAAATCAGCAAACTGTGCAAGAATCTGGCAACTAAGGACCAAGCTTGCCTACCCCTGCTGTACTGCCCTTCAAATGGGTATAATTGCATAACTATGGATTTATCAAACTGTGGCATAAATGGTCTTAAAACGACAACTTTACTGTTAGTTGCGATTGTTTCTAATTATCTCTGTTTATTACAATTAATATCATAAATAAATAAATAAATAAATAAATAGCTGTGAGAGGCCCGTCTCCGCTGCTGTGAGTCTGTTATTTTGAGAAAAGAAAAAAAACCTTTTCAACTTCGAAAAGTAAAAATCAAACATATTCTTTCTTAAGACGCTTTAATGAACCTGTTTTTTTTTTTCATGCCTCTCCTTCTCAAGCTCTTTATCTGTCCAGCTGATGCTATCTCCTGGAAATTGAGGCCACAGTTCAGCTGCCAGTTCAGAACACAGAACAGAGCTGAGGAGCATGCTTGGAGCACGTTAATGCTCACCACCAAACTGATTAAATTCCTCTTAATCTGATCATGTCTAAAATAAGAAGTGAACAGGTAGCTTTTGAAACAAAAAAGCAAACAACAAGCACTTCATGGGAAATCTTCATCTGTGCCAGCAGTGCCTCTGGCTCTAAACCAAAACTGGATTCTTGGCAACGTCCCTTTCCCCTTCGATCCCTCTGGGGAACTATTCTGGCCTTTCATAGTAATGTACATACTCGATTTTAATGAGCAGTTTCCGGAAAAGATGTTTTGGCATGTCCACCTTTATGTTGGGTGACTGAGGCTTGTCAGAAGCACTTAGGACTGATGTGTGATTCATCTGAAGTGAGAAGGTGTGTGTAGTGACAGAAATGAGGATGCACATGATGCACTTCACTGGGATGAAATGACCGGGATGTTTTCGTCCCCCGTGTCCAGCAGAGTCTCTTCGCTCAACTCCACCCGGTCTTTCAGGTGTAGATAATGACACTTTATATTTTGGTGTTTTAATTTACAATATTTCCACCTTATAATAAGAATGTCCTGATTAAAGGCACATACAGTCAACTGTAGGCCTTTGGTCCAATCCTGTGGGACGTTTTCATAGTTGATATAGTTTTGTGTGTAACACAAATTATTGACCCTTCTCAGGACTTTTATTCTGAAATTTGAAAACTGTGAGCAAAGAAAGAAGGCCAACAGCCCCTTTCTTCTCATTTACAGCACAATAAGTGAAGTCTTTTTAAGGTGGAAAATTTAAGGTAGAACAGCGTAAGGTGGCACTTTGTAATGGTGTACTTGGGTCACCAGCGAGTATGTAATTAGAAATAAAAAATAAAATACATTTTAAAAAAATCTGCATGTTGTTTTTTTTTATTTATTCTGGTCTTTTGAAGATTTATTTTTACAAATACCCCGTCACACACTCACTCACTCACTTCTCAACCAGCTTGCATAACCAGAAGGAACTGTTGTATAATTGCTGTATACATGTGCAATGCTCGTTTCCCTAATGAGACACAGCCTGTGTAATTACAGGAGTCAAAACTGAAGTTGACATACATGAATAATTACGAGCTGTACTACTGTAATCTATCTGTAACGGCACACACGCAGAGATAAACGGATGGATGGATAGATAAAAATATGAACAAATACAGAATGTATAATATGAAGAGAATATGAAAGGTCCAGTAGGAGAAGTATAGTACATTATTATTGCATATCACCAGGAGATACGCTGTTATTACACGGTTACATCACAGTTATTTGACATACTTCTATTACGGTATGAATACCATTTTAACCAGTTCAGGGATGTTTTATTGTACTGGCTCAGGAGAGGAAAATAAAGAGACTGTACTGAAAGTAAAGAGAGAGGAAAGGTGAGGGAGAGAGGGAGAGAGAAAGAGGGAGAGAGAGAGAGAGAGAGAGAGAGAGAGAGACAGACAGAGTGAGTTAATCCTCCCTGCAGTCACTCGACTACCTCAGCATTACATCACCGTCTGAATGACCCACTTCATCTCTAATCCACGCTTCACCTGGTCGCCAAGTTCACATCAGGTCCTGCTTTCCGAACACCATGCTGACCAGGTCACTGTGTAAGGTGTGTGTGTGTGTGTGTGTGTGTGTGTGAGAGAGATAAGCTGTTTGTTATTAGTAGCTGGATTTCTGTTTGTGTCTATGAGGAATGAATAAGAGCATTAAGGGGGAAGTTACACGTGTGTATTTGCATTGTGGAACATATCACAGTCATTATCTCTGTACCTGTGTCCTCACACACACCGGGACAGCTCATACGTCCACTTCAAACTGCCCCTCATACACTCTATACAGTCAGTCCATCATACACTCTATACAGTCAGTCCATCACACATTCTATACAGTCAGTCCATCATACACTCTATACAGTCAGTCCATCACACACTCTATACAGTCAGCCCCTCATACACTCTATACAGTCAGCCCATCATACACTCTATACAGTCAGTCCATCACACACTCTATACAGTCAGCCTCTATAAAACTTAACAGCATACAAACACTAAGAACACTTTACATCTCAGAAATCCTGCTGGAAATCATCCAGTGTGTTTTTGAGCTGAAAAATGTCACAGACCCAGATATTGGATTACAGAGAAAAATGAGAAAGGAGGGGCTGTTTGTTGTCTTTCTTTGCTCAGATAGTTTTTACATTTCAGAATAAAAGTCCTGAGAAGAGATAATACTGAGACATACAGGGGTTGGACAATGAAACTGAAACAGCTGTCATTGTAGTGTGGGGAGGTTTCAGGGTTAAATTGGAGCAGCCTGGTGGTCAATCTTCATTAATACACCAGTAAGAGCAGAGTGTGAAGGTTCAATTAGCAGGTAAGAGCACAGTTCTGCTCAAAATATTGCAATGCACACAACATTATAGGGGACATACCAGAGTTCAAAAGAGGACAAATTGTTGGTGCACGTCTTGCCAGGGCATCTGTGACCAAGACAGCAAGTCTTTGTGATGTATCAGGAGCCACAGTATCCAGGGTAACGTCAGCACCACCAAGAAGGACCAACCACATCCAACAGGATTAACTGTGGACACGAGAGGACGCTGTCTGAAAGGGACATTCGGGTGTTAACCCGAATGTATCCAAAAAATGTCCTTCCCAAGACAAATTGACGCTGTACTGGCTGTAAACGGAGTCCCTAGTTCACCGTACTAATACATTATTGTGGTCTAAAACCAGGTGTTTCAGTTTCATTGTCCAACCCCTGTAGATAAATAAATAAAAATATAAAGGACAACTTATTATTATAAACACTGTCAATATAAACATTACAAATAACTCAGAACATAAGCAATAAATGTAGGTGAAATTCACACAAATATTTACATTTGTTTAATATTTACCTTTGAAATAAAGGCAGATTTGAGTCGCTTAAGATCTCCTGAACATCATCTGCCATATTTGACTGTAAATACGAAATAATTAAAATGGCAAATAAATGCACGTTAAACTGTGACAATTTCTGCAACAAGAGGCCAAGAGGTTAATTTGAGGGTCCCTACGCAATGTGCATACTGAACACATAGGGTGGTCCAGCTCTGCTTTCGGCCAGGAAGCTTCGGACATGACTCGTATTGAGAGAACAATTGTGTAAATGAGATTTTTCGCTGAACAGTTGCTTTTAACTATCACACAGCAATCACTGAGGAAGCATATGGTAGTGCATAATCGCAGGCGCTGGGCTGAATAGTTCTCAGTGTTTTGGATGCTGCTGTTATCTGGCTGTAGAGTGGGCCTGGCATCTGGAACAGAATGCGTGTTAGGAAACACCTCGCATATTAATTCGTAATCTACTTGACACAATTTCAGTAAACATCACATTATTCAGTGATAAAGACGGGGAGGATAATACAGAGATCCAGAGTCCGGCTGTGTCTCATATTTAGTGTTCCTACTGAATATTTATCACCGTCATAATGAGATAAACACATTATTCAATCTGCCTGTCCTGGTGTACGTGGAGTTCTTTAGTTAGGGGGCAGAAAACGCGTTGTTTATGCTCCCCATGACCTTTAGACCAGAAAGCAGACACGTGTGTGTGTGTGTGCATGTGTGTGTGTGTGTATGTGTGTGTGTGTGTGAGAAACAACACTGCCAACTCTCACGTATTGGCAGTGAGACTCACATAATTAGCTCTAATCTCACACTTTCACGCCACACTAGCCTTTTCTCACACTTATTTAACAACCCCTCATTCCCCTCCAAAAACAACCTCAGAATGAGTTTGACTACTGACAAAGTTTCCTACAACCGCTCTTCTGGAATTCACAGATTAAACACACTCTGGATCGGCGGCATGCGCCTTCTGGATGAGGGAAAACGGACTTGTCAGTCACAGCCAATCCATATAAGCATCGGATCAGGGAAAAGGAAGTGGTACCCACACCAGCCCACACCAGTACGGAACCATCAACAGCATGTCCAGTGCCTTGTTGACAAGTGGCGTCCATGGCTTCTAGAGGTCTGCATCACACAAACCCTACCATCAACCCAAAGCAACCGGTACCGTGATTCATAACCCCAACAATTCTAGACAGACATCACCCATCACAATCCCATGTGCTGTCCACTGTGGGTGAGAATGCCTTCTATGACCTATTTCCAGAACATGGCGACACTGTACGTTTAAACACTCCAGCAGCACTGCTGTGTCTGATCCACACACATATAAAGTTCTAAAACCTTTGACCAGTAGTCTTTATAAATGTACACATAAACATATTGGCCTGCTTGTAGAATCGTGCACATTTACGCGTCTGTCGGAGGCTGCTCTTTATTTTCCGAAGCCGTTTACCAACCCTGCAAAACCAGCAACAGCCCCAGTTAGAGGTTCGCTAGTGTTGCTGCAAAAGCCTGCAGGGCAGTGGGACTTTGCTCTAGGGCAACTGTCTTCACCCACTGAGGAGTGGAGAATTAGATCACTTCATGCATCTGTATGGAGCAGATGTTGCTCACCAGCTGCTATGTTTACCACCTACACCTTAGTCATGATTCCAGCAGCCTCCAATTTCCAAGAAATAGTAAACGGAGGAGCCACTGAGCCACTGGCGCTGGGGTTTCAGCATTTGTGCAAATGCAAATCGCCTTCACTGGACATCCAGACGTAAATGTCACACCACAGAAATGACTGAAGTCATCTTCTCCAACACCACCCCTGCCAAACAGCCCCCTTCGCCTCTGTGAGTCAAATCCTTTTGCCAAAAGCTGAACTGCTAGAGAGAATATCTGATGAAGGGGATATGTGGGTGAATATTCAGAACTGTTAAAGAGGAGATGGGATCAGCCAAGCGTTTTTACATAACGTCGCTGTTGTATAAAAAAAACTATTTGACATGAGAACTTTTTGTGTTTTTGAGCAATTTCTATTGGCCCATTGATCCTGAGCTGTGTACACGGGGTTAAAGGAAGCTGTCAGTCAAGTGGTTTTGAAAATCATGTGTTTTCGTAAGACAGTAATGATCGTGCCTCAGCAGTGGCGGCTCGGCGGTTAGAGTGTCAGGTTTGCTAGGCTGCCACTCTTAAGCAAGGCCCTTCGCTCCTGCTGTAACATAGCTGATCCCGGGGGCGTTGCCTGTCCTGGACTTCCTGGGTTCATCCCAAATATTATTTAAGGAGCTCTGAATCTTAAAACATCAACCCACCTTTCGATCTGACAGCATTCCGAAAGTGAAACTGACTGCAGGGGGACCCTACAAACATATAACCCCCCCAACCCTTGATGGAAGGTGCGAAAGTGACAGGGGACACCCAAACTGAGACCCAAAAGTGAAACTGACAGCTGGTGGACCAACCTGCCACCTTCCCTGACAGAGTAAAGCCTAACCCTTCATGGGCTCTGACCCCAGTTTTGTTGTACTATACAAATATATATCTATAATGAACATAATGTTCAGACATTTCTGGACATAACCTGCAATCCTGCTCCACTAGTTCCATTACAAAAGTAAGCCCATGGTTCCCCACAGAACCCAGAACATAATTCAATCCAGCTAAGTATGAAGGTTAGAGAAAGACTCGAAGACACTACAGTAAACAATATCATCACCATTGTAGACGATACGCTGATCATCACAACATAGTTTCACCCAGAAGGACGTGTGGGATTGCAGTGCTGTTGGGAAGGAAGATGAAGGTGATCAGGATCAATAACTGATCTGATCAATATTTATTGATCTACTCATACAGAAGTGGTGTCTCTCAGTACGGTGTCGGGTTTAACGCAACACGCCGGACGTCTCTGCATGGAGGTGTAGAGGTTCCTGATGGTGTCCTGTGATGATCCAACTCATGCAGCTTGAATGTTCTCACTCAGTTCTGCACATGGTGCGGTAGGGGTGGAGTGTTGATACAGCGTCCAATAGCGTCCACACATTTTCAATCAGGGACAGGTCTGGAGATGCAGCTGTTGGAGCAGCGTACACAGATGCATTCGTTGTCTCCAGCAAGACACTAAGACAAAAGCGGGATTTGTCACTGAAGATGACCCGCTGCCATTCTGAGTAACTCCATGACAGTCTGGCATGACGCCATTGCACTCTTTGTGTGATTCATCTGCATCTACTTCTTTCTTGAAGGCCTCAGAGAGCTATTTGGATCAGGCCATGGTGATGCCACT
Source organism: Acestrorhynchus altus (assembly GCA_034509495.1). NCBI lineage: Eukaryota > Metazoa > Chordata > Actinopteri > Characiformes > Acestrorhynchidae > Acestrorhynchus > Acestrorhynchus altus. Next base: position 36,455,733 of record CM067506.1, on the reverse strand, counting down.
CACTCAATCAAGTGCAAACCAAACTAGTGTCTGGGGTTTAAATAAGAGAGGCTCCTCCAAAGTTCTCATTTGCACCTGATTCTAGTTTAGGTGTTTGAACAGTAATTATCAAATGTCCAGATGTTTCATGAGGTTTTCACATGACTGTATGTACATCTGTACCTGAAGAGATGCGGTTGCTGGTGTGCAATGTGTTCTGTAAAGCATTCTGTACATCATCCTCGTGAGAAGACCACCTCCCCAAAGTTACATACTGCAGTTCGTACGGTGCCGAGCCCGGAGCAGCGAGGACAGAGATGCTGTTCTACCTGTTATTGGAGATGCAGTGATATTGAAGCTGTTCTGATGTAAAAATGCTGCTTTCGGTGTGAACACACAGAGCTCTACTGAATGCTGTATCATACCGTTATGACGCTACAGGTGGGCTGGAAGTGGCTGTGTGCGACGTGGTGCAGACTGTCAGTTTCGTGCCTCAGCCTGAGGTGAAAGGCTCCTTTTAGCCTCTCTGTTTTCTAATTGTCATTCGTGACCTCTTCTGTTTTCATCTGGCTCTGTTTGCCTCTTTTATTCCTGAACCCGGTAAAAGGTCTGCAGGGGGGAGGATTTTATTTTTCTCGAGAAGAGATACAAGAAGAACAGGTTGGTCATCTTCAACTGTGTAATTACGTGCTGGGAGAAAACATAACACAAGATAATTCAGTGCCACGATGGTGTTTGAATTTCTGCATTAAAAATGGACGGTTTTCGGATTTCAGTCCTTTGTTGCCCCAGTTCCCCCCATTAGGACTCTCCCCATCACATACGATGCTGCTGACACTAGGAGGGTGAAGACAAGCACACGCCTCCTCCAATGCATGTGAAGTCAGCCACCTCCATTGCATCAATGCTGGGCAGCCAATGCACTTGGAGGAAAGCGCCGGGTCCCCAGCTCCAACACAACGGCTGACAGATGCCTGTGCTGACCAGCATGGCATTGAGTGTGATGTGGGCAGAGACAGCTCCATCTACCCACCCTGACAATGATCCAATATTACATATCTTACATATCAATATCTATTTATAGGACTTTTCAGAAATATAGAAAATTATGAAGGGTTTAAAAACCTGGTGGATTCTGGCCTCACGGCAGGTTGAGGTTGACCTTGTCAAGGCCGGTCCAGCAGGCAGTATATTTTGCTGTTGTTTTGTTTCCTACTTTTTGACAAATAACTCATCAAAGAGACAATCAATTTCCACCAGGATTCATCACAAACACTCGTATCTCCCTGACGGCTGCTCACCACACACCACAACTCACTGCTACACTGTGTGTGTGCTCACTAGTGTGTATGTGTGTTCAGTGCCTCACTCTGTGTGTGTGTGTGTGTGTGTGCGTGCTCACTAGTGTGTTTGTGTGTTCCCTGCCTCACTCTGTGTGTGTGTGTGCCCACTAGTGTATATGTCTGTTCCCTGCCTCACTTTGTGTGTGTGTGTGCGTGCTCACTAGTGTGTATGTGTGTTCCCTGCCTCACTCTGTGTGTGTGTGCTCACTAGTGTATATGTCTGTTCCCTGCCTCACTGTGTGTGTGTGTGTGTGTGTGTGTGTGTGCTCACTAGTGTGTATGCGTGTTCCCTGCATGGATGGGTTCAAGCCAGAGGCCGAGCAGAGAGCAGTGTGATACGGTCTGTAGACGGTCATTCAGTTGTGTCTCTCATTTAAATAATTAATATTATTAATAATAAACCATCATTTATATTTCAGGAGGTTATAAAGACAGAACTTACACATCTGTAACATTCACCGATGATGTCTATACATTTGGGGTCTTTGGGGGTTTTGGGAGGTTGGGGGGTGTCTGCAGATGGATGTCCCTACCAATGATGTCCTGAAGGGCGCAGGCACTTTTTTCCCCTCCAACTTTACCACAGTCAGAAGTGAACTATGGTACCACCTGGTGGTCAGATGCTCCTTATTTCCTGGACTGTGTCCACTGTCCTTAATGTGGGTCTACAGAGAAACACTGCAATCAGTCACACAGTGTACAAAGACTTATAATCACACAGCATTTCAGCACTAAACCATTAACATTTTCACTTCTGCACACCCACACAGTCTCTCTCTCTCTCTCTCTCTCTCTCTCTCTCTCTCTCTCTCTCTCTCTCTCTCTAGCTCTCTCTCTCTCTCTAGCTCTTGAATTAGTAAGCTTTATGTTTCAGCTGTGCTATCAGCGAGCAGCTGGCAGAGGAGCAGGTTTCTGGGCAGGAAAGCTATGTGTGTGTGTGTGTGTGTGTGTGTCTTTTAACCCCTGCAGGAATGAACCTAAATTTAAAGACACAGCCATGTTACTCATAAAGCTCCATGATCATAATAATAAAACCTCATATCTTATTATTTATGGATGTTTATTCATTTATTGATGACAATGAGCTTCACAGCCAAAACATTTCATATCCATAAAAACACACAAATATGTAATTCTATGAAGGACTAGAGGACGACCAACACAAACTGTGCAGAAACAGATGAGCTTCTGTCTCTGACTTTACATCTACAAGGTGGAGACACTCGGTAGGAGTGTCTGATAGAGTGGACAGTGAGTGGACACAGTGTTTAAACACTCCAGCAGCACTGCTGCTTCTGATCCACTCATACCAGCAACACACACTAACACACCACCACCATGTCAGTGTGACTGTAGTGCTGAGAACGACCCACCACCCACATCATAGCTGTTCTATGAACAGCTGCATAAAATACAAAAAATGTAAAAATCACAACATTAATTCTTTAAGTTCGGCTGTTATTTAATTTGTGAATATTATACGTGTATTTGTGTCTAATTTGAATAAATGTCCACGTTTTTGTTGTTGCTCCCGTAAGTGAATCAAATCCCCAAAAAGATTCGGTTCAGTCCTACATGAATCGTTTGTTCTGAATCTTCCTTCTATTGAATGATCGACATTTAATGTTTCAAATCCGTGTAATATAATGAAGAATAATGAAGACGAGTATCACGATTTAAAATTAATATAAAAAATATAGAAATAAATCATTGATTTTAAAAATGGTTCATTAAAACATCTCCAATGTTCTCCTCATGGAAGTCTAGTATTATTTATAGTCTCATCCAACACCTGGTTTGGTCAATCAGGGGAGCTGGTGATGTGTATGATGTACAATCATCGTCAAAAAATAGCTGCACCCAGAAGGAATCAACCGATTACAAATGAGTCCTGCTTTCGACAACGGTTTGTTGTCACACGTCCAGAAGGTCTGGTGTGATGGTGTGGGTGCAGTTTCGTATGGTGTCAGATCACCGTCTGTCTTCATTACAGACACTTTAACAGACCAACGTTACGTTAATGAGGTTCTGCAACCAGTGGTTCTACCTTTTCTGAACACACACTCCGGTGCTCTGTTCCAGCAGGACGACGCTCGTCCACATACTGCTGCCGTCTCAAGATCTCGTCTTGAAGACACAGATACTACGCCGTGGTCGGTCTCATCTCCAGACCTGTCCCTGATTGAAAATGTGTGGATGCTATTGGATGCTCTATCAACACTCCACCCCTACCACACCATCTGCAGAACTGAGTAAGAACATTCAAGCTGCATGGGATGGATCATCACAGGACACCATCAGGAACCTCTAAAACTCCATGCAGAGACGTCTGGCATGTTGCGTTAAACCCGACGCCGTACTGAGAGACACCACTTCTGTATGAGTACATCAATAAATATTGATCAGATCAGACTACAGTTATCATCAGTTATTGATCCTGATCACCTTCATCTTCCTTCCCACACGTCCTTCTGGCCGTGGAACTGATTATGCAGATCTGTGTTCTGATAAATGTGTGTGCAGATTTTGTTTAGAGTGAAAATATTATTTGGATGCTCCTGAATTTGATTCAGGTCACTGATGTTGATCCAACATCAACAGAATCAGTGATCAGGAATCACTGCAACAGGCAGACCAGCGGCCTTCACACTGCAGCGCCGAAGCGCCGAAGCGCCGAAGGCCTGTGGTAGCTGGAGCGCGGCAGTGTGTGGCTACTTTTATCACGCAATCTGTTGCAATCAGACTCAGGGCAGGTCCTGGGGCGGCTGTGGCGCTGATTCAGCAATTCCTGGGGTTTAAGGGGCAACTAGCCCCCGGAGCGGATACTGCGGCCCGGAGGGGGATGATATGGCAGTTACCTTGAAGGCGACCCATATGGCGGGAGTCAGAGCGCTGCGGCGGATCAGAGCCGCGTCCTCAGCCTAATGAGATCCAGCTTAGAGAGAATGTCACACTGGATGACAGTCAGAGGTGGGGTGGCCTGCTGCCATATTGGCTACGGCTCGCTCACAGCGTCGCGCTGTGTGCCTAGACACACACACACACACACACACAAACGCTCACTCTCTCTCTCTCTCTCTCTCTCTCTCTCTTTCTCTGACACACACACACACACACACACACACACACAAAAACGCTCACTCTCTCTCTCTCTCTTTCTCTGACACACACACACACTCTCACATACACACACACACCTATACACACACATTCTCTCTCTTACACACACACACACACACACCTATACACACACATACTCTCTCTCTCTCTTACACACACACACCCCTAAAGACACACACACTCACTCTCTCTCTCTGTCTCTCTCTCTCACACACACACACACACACACACACACACACACACACACACACACACACACACACAAACACTCTCTCTCTCTCTCTCTGACACACACACACTCTCACATACACACACACCTATACACACATACTCTCTCTTACACACACACACACTCTCTCTCTCTCTGTCTCTCTCTCTCTCTCTCTCACACACACACACACACACGCACTTTTCCCATCTCTCCTTATTCTAAGCCGTCTCTGCTGTTCCTCCTCCTACGCCGCTCACTATTAGATGTATTACAGAAGGCTTTTGTTGCTCACAGATCTTTGATAAGGACATTAAGCAGCACACATTACTGACTCAGTCACACATTATATAATATCTCGGAAAGAAATAAACAGAGGGAGAGAGGGAGAGACACTGAGGTGGGGGAGGCCGGTCATTCATTTCAGCGGTTCATTCACGCTTCCAGACGTAAGAGCAGCGTGGTTTTTAACCACAGGGATGTGTGATTGCTGGCTGATTTCTGTGACAGACGTGTGAATGTGTAGAAGTGCAGATGTGTCAGACCCCTCATCCGTTCTCATCTGCACACGCTCCAGGCTTCAGGCCCGCTTTTGATTGGCAGAGGAGACTCAAGTTACAGCATGTGTGATGCAGCGTGGATCACCAGGGAATTATTGGATATTTGCAGTATATTTGCTGTATATTTGCTGTACTACACTGTACACTAACAACGTGATACAACAACATACAAAATAATACAAGTCTACTGGAGATGGCACCATACACTGTTTACATGCATCTTACTCCAGAACCAAAATCGTGGTTCACACTGAAAAGTAAATCCATGTGTATTTGTAATAGAATGAGCCTCTGTGAACCTGTAAAGATCGACTAACTTATGAGATTTATTTTTATTGTGTTAAAATAGGAAGAAAGCTTCAAACAGAAGTCCTTGTTATCAATGTGTTTATTTATTTTCTTCAATAAATCAATAAAAAATATGATATCACATGAAAGCGCCAGAACAATACCAGAGTGACACACGTTTCTGGACGTTCAGCCCAGACCTACTAGTAGGTGCTCATTGTTTTAACAGAAGCCCAGACCTGTTGGCTTTGACTCATCAGCTGGCTGCCACAAATAGTACTTTCACAGCTTGCAAATCATTCCGTGAGCAGCGCTCCACGCGCTCTGAACGTCGCAGTGAGGAAAGTAAATTTAGGCCACGTGCTCAACGCGGTGCCTCTAAGACCCACTGACGTGACTGTCTGAAGCTGCTGCTGATTGTTCCCGTGTGTGGCCGGAGATGGACCACAGGTCCACGGATTCTTCTGTTTAAAATGGAAAGCTCAGATTTTTCCCAGTGCAACAAATTCATTCAATCAGCCAAGACATATTTAGTGCCTGAAGTGCTGCTTCGATTTTGGCACAGTCAGTACTATAACCTTCTGTAACTTGCCAACCATAATAAAAAGATGATATCTGATAACTTAATACTGCTGAGAGCTCAGTGCTGCTCACTCAGTCACTGGTTGGATCTCTGTATGGAGCTGCATTTAGCTTGGATCTAACTTAGTAATTAGATGAATTATGCAATGTCATTATGTACTCAACAGTACAGTACCGGACTGAGTTTTAGTATAAAATTAGGTGTAACAGGTGGCAGCGGGTTCATTTACGTTACCGTTTGAACTCTAGGTCATTTTTTGGGGACGTAAACATGAACAATATTTAAATGTTTGTATGAATTTGACCATGTTGGAAATTGACCATCCAGAGTGTTTTCAAGTTGACAATAATCTGGTGATCATCAGGTTGAGCATCAGCCCCGCCCCCTCTCTCTGATCAGTCAGAGTCTGTATGCGGGTTGAGCATCAGCCCCGCCCCCTCTCTCTGATCAGTCAGAGTCTGTATGCAGGTTGAGCGTCAGCCCCGCCCCCTCTCTCTGATCACTCAGAGTCTGTATTCAGGTTGATCATGTACACATGGACAGAGCAGTAAACATGCACTGGAAGCTCCTTCGGCATTTAAACTGGGATTTCGTTTGGTTGAATTTTTCCGAGCTGAATTCCTGATAATTTATCACACACTGATTAAAACCGGTTTATCCTCCTTTTGTTAAAGCCTGGCAGTCGTCATGGTGCCAACAGGTTTGTTTGTTTACCTGCTCCAGAGAGTCTTATTCTATTGGCAGTATTGACCAGCTGTGTGTATTTGCACATCTGTGTCAGCGATGGGTGCCACTTAAAGCAGCTGAATGCATTCATTAGAAGGGGTGTCTACAAACGTTTGGACGTTCGGTGTAAGCATGTATCTGAGAATGTGGCCGACAACAGCGTAAAATGTTATATGTTAATATTAGTTCTGTATTGTTGACAATACTGCTAAAGAAAAAGCAGTCACTGGCTGCAATGAAGCAGGTGTGTGTGTGTGTGTGTGTAGGCAACTCGGCGTTAAACGAGCCGCAGTTCTGGCCCTGCCTGTAGCCATCATGTACCGGGCAGCTTCTGCGAGGTCGGGACTTAATTGGATATTAGTATCCTGCCGTGTCTGAATTAATCAAATCAATGCCGTCCATTAATTTTGTAGAAGAACATACAATTAAGAGCTTATTAGTGCTCTCTCAGGGATATGCCCTTTCATCTGACGGAGGAACATTGAAATTTGGCCTGCTTCCAGTGCAAAGCGTTCCCTTCCTCCTGCATTACTTCTTCCTCGCCGCCGCTTCCTCTGACTCGGCCACTCTGTTCTGGAGAAAGAACCTAACCTGCACTGGGTCACATACACGTCTTCAGAACGGCGACTTTACGGGAGAGAAAACCTCACGGTGGAAGTTTCTATTGGTCACAATATAAAAAAAAACTATGATAAAACAGAGATACAGCGTTTTTGTGGGATTGTGATGAAATTGGCATTAAAGTGATCTTCAGTATTTCTCAATCACCCATGAAAAGCAAGAATGTGGAATGTTTGGCATTAATTTATTGCATTCAAGGTTCGAACCTGATCATCTGGGATCATTTGAGTGTATCACGTTCAGCTCCTCCCCCAATCACTGTATAGATCATATATATCATACATACAGTGAACGGTTCAGCTCCTCCCCCAATCACTGTATAGATCATATATATCACATATACAGTCAGTGATTCAGCTCCTCCCCCAATCACTGTATAGATCATATATATCACATGTACAGTCAACGGTCCAGCTCCTCCCCCAATCACTGTATAGATCATATATATCACATATACAGTCAGTGATCCAGCTCCTCCCCCAATCACTGTATAGATCATATATATCACATATACAGTCAGTGATTCAGCTCCTCCCCCAATCACTGTATAGATCATATATATCACATATACAGTCAGTGATTCAGCTCCTGCCCCAATGCCTGTGATCTATACAGTGGACAGTCTTTACCTCTGAGTGTAGGTATGACATGCATGTAGACTGTAATAGACTGCGTGTATTTATATACTGCTGGAGGTGTGGTTTGCTGAAGACTAGAAGAACGAAGAACCCGTAACACACTGTTATTATGAACCTAAAGTATATGATGCTGTAGATGGCAAATATTAAAGCGTACGGATGCAGATTCGGATGTTTACAGCACTGCAAGGGTATCTACAGACTGCCCCCTTTAGCAGTTTACACAGTCCTGTAACAGACACAGCTCCAGCTCCGGTATCAGCTGGCCTGCTCTCTTAGTGTACAGTCATAATGAACTGTAGCCCACACATAATGTCCTCAATGCCCAATAAAACCGAGCAGCTAAACATGGCCTAAATAGACTGGAACAAGATTTATTGGGGGGGAAATGCAATTCACAGGGTAATCCGGTGCATAAAAGTAGGTCGATTTGTAATAGTGTGTTTTTTTTATTTTATTTAGTTAGTTATTCATTTATGTTTTGTAGCCACATAGGAGTCATATGTTTGGGGGAAAAAAAACACTAGAGAAAGGGAATTTGCCTCAGCGGAATACATCTTTTCAGCCCCTAATAGCACACAGAGCATGATGGAAGGAATAATCCGGAATAATCTCATTTGTGCAATGCAAATTTAATAGGTTACATGAGGGAATGCATTCAAAGGCGTGTGTTAGCTGCATTTTTAGGAAGAGAAATTACCTCCCAAAAATTCCAGCTCCTCTCTCTCGCTCTCTTTTGAGGAAAAGCTTTCACATTGAGTCATCCAGACTCCTCCGATGAGCAGACACTTTTAATTAAAACCATTCCCCTGTTTACCAAAGAGCCAAACATAGCCCGGGAAGGGAAAATGAGGACAGAAGTGTCTGTGAATCCAAATATATCGATTGAGGACCTGTATTAACGTGAGCACACTGTACACCGATCAGCCATAAATTTCTGACCACCTCCTGACCATAGGGGAGCACTTTGTAATTCTATAATAACAGACTGTTTCATCTCTCTCCCTGCATACTTTATTCTCCAACTTTTACTCAAACTGTGCTGCACTGATATGAGTGGATCGGACACAGCAGTGCTGCTGGAGGGTTTAAACACTGTGTCCACTCACTGTCCACTCTATGAGAGACTCCTACCGAGTGCCTCCTCCTTGTAGATGTAAAGTCAGAGACAGAAGCTCATCTGTTTCTGCACAGTTTGTGTTGGTCGTCCTCTAGTCCTTCATCAGTGCTCACAGGACGCTGTCGGCTGGACATTTCTGGTTGGTGGACTGGTCTCGGTCCAGCAGTAACACTGAGGGGTTTAAACACTCCAGGAGCACTGCTGTGACGGATCCACTCGTACCAGCAACACGTACACACTAACACACCACCACCATGTCAGTGTGACTGCAGTGCTGAGAATGACCCACCACCCACATCATAGCTGCTCTGTGGTGGTCCTGTGGGGTCCTGATCATTGAAGATCAGGGTGGAAGGAGGAGAATAAGGAGAGTGGATTTCATGGGGCACTATTGATGTTCTGTCAGTGTGTGTCAGGTTAGTGGTGGTATACGTCTTACTGTACTCGACTAAAATGTGTTTAAATGCTGGTACTAGACATTTAGTCAGGTACATTTTTGGCTCCAGGGTGAGATTTTAACACATTACTCATAATGTCAGGACGGCACAGCCTGTCTGTAGCCTGTCTGTTCTTTAACACCCTTGTTTGAGACGCTGCAGTTTGATTTCATTTGTGAAGAAAGTCAAGTCTGGTCTTGAAAAATCACTCTCCACTTAAATTACTGGCCTCAGACTAACAGTGGCACCGTGATAGTGGTGTTATGGAAAAAAGTGCCACATTCTCTTAGTGTGTAGTGCGCATGCGTCCACAAGGACACACACACACACACACACACACATGCACGCACACACTCACTCGCAGACAGCACTGGGCTGGCACACTAATAAAAGTGTAGTTCCTGCACACTTGGGATCTGGGCTCAGAATGGCTGTCCTCATTTGAACTTCTAGCTCGGTGAAACTGCGCCAGATTTCTGCGAGGCAGAGGGAGAATCTCTCACACTGTTACTGCGCTGCCTCTCTAACACTCACTGCCTCTCCTACTTATACACTCGCAGAATAGGCAGCACTATGTTACAGAAGCAAGAAATCAAACGTACACACGTTTCTCTTCCCACCCTTCATCATGACATGCCTGGTGCTGGAGCTACAAGGGTAACAAGGCATGGAAGTTTGTGTCTGACTGACTCGCTCTGAACAAACTACAGCCCTTAAAAGTTTTTTATTTTATTTGACCCCTGATTTCCCAACCCCATTAGAATCATTCTTCCCATCACACATGATGCTCCCGACTCTAGGAGGATGAGGGCAAGCACATGTTTCCTCCGATGCATGTGGTGTTGACCACCGCTTCTAGCCGGTCAGACATCGCACTTGGTTGAAAGCACCGGATGCCCAGCTCTGATACAATGGTTAACAGACGCCTGTGCCGATATTGAGTGTGATGTAGGCAGAGAGCCAGAGGGACAGCAAAATTGGCCTTCTCTCCCTCTTACTCCAGCTGCCAATGGCAAGCAGCATAACCTGGGATTCGGACCTGCAATCCTCAGATCATAGTGGTAGTGCTTTAGTCTTGTTGAGCCATTTGAAGTTTGAATTTCTAATGTTTATGTTTGTGAGTCTGTATGACACACTGGTGTTGATAAAAATGGATAGAAATATGTTGCATAGCTGAAAACATTCAGAGCAGGGAGGAAGTTGTTTCATTTGAAATTGCTTCATATTTGGAGTCTCTGGGGTGTTAGTCTGAATGGAGTTTCTGGGATGTGAGTCTAAATGGACCCTCGGGGTGTCAGTCTGAATGTAGTCTCTGTTGTGTGAGTCTTATGTAAGTCTGTGGTCTCTGGGGTGTGAGCCTTAATGGAGTCTCAGTGATTCAATATTTAGTCAAGTCTCTGAGATGTGGGACCAAGGCAAGTCTGGAGTATCTGAGGTGTGAATCTAAGGTAAGTCTGGAGTCTCTGGAGTATGAGTCTGAGGTAAGTGTAGAGTTTCTGGGGTGTGACTCTGAGGTGAGTCTAGAGTCTCTGAGTTGTTACTTTGAGGTAAGTCTGGAGTCTCTGGGGTATGACTCTGAAGTAAGTCTGGAGTCTCTGGCGTGTGACTCTGAGGTACGTCTAGAGTCTCTGGGGTGTGACTCTGAGGTAAGTCTAGCATCTCTGGGGTGTGACTCTGAGGTATATCTGGAGTCTCTGGGGTGTGACTCTGAGGTAAGTCTAGAGTTTCTGGGGTGTGACTCTGAGGTAAATCTGGAGTCTCTGGCGTGTGACTCTGACGTATATCTGGAGTCTCTGGGCTGCAATTTCAGTCAAGTCTCGGAGACGTGGGACCAAGGCAAGTCTGGAGCTTCTTGGATGCAATTCCAAGACCAGTCTGGAGTCTGAGGGACGTTTGGGGTCTCTGGGATACACATTTGAGTTCAGTTCAAGTTGAATCTGGAGTCTCTGGGGTGCGAGTTGATAGTGTTGCTGTCCTCTCCTTGTGTCCTCTCAGCGTGAAGCAAAAGAGGTTGTGTTTAGTAGCGTCTGGTGCGTTCCCTTCTGATGTGTGTTTGTATTTCAGTGGAGGATGGCGAGAAGAGAAGGCACTAGCTGACTTAATGTGCTCGATTCAGCAGTGTGTACAGTATGGATGTGTGTCAGTAGGCCATCTGAGCCACCAGTCTTGAAGGAAGCATTGCTCTCATGCTTGTGCTCCTTACAGTTGAACGTGCACGAATACAGCAAACAAAGCCCAACTTCCCCATTCATGTTTAATTGGAAGTTTTGCTTGAATGTTTCACGCTGCAGAGCTTCTCTTTGTTCCTCGCTAAACGTGTTTTAGTTCGTCCATGGATGAGTCTGCGCGAAGCAGGCAGGCAAAACTCCCCCACACGGCCGGAAACGACAGCCATTAATGAAAGCACAGGGAAAAAAAATGTTAATTGTTCCGCATGGGTTGTTGGCAAAGTAGGTCAGGCTCAGTCTGCCTCAATTAAACGAGGGGGAGAGAGAGAGAGGAAGACTGGAAATGGAGCGAAAGTTTAAAAGTGCGTTTTGTACATCACCACACGTCCATAAACACGTGTAAACAAGCCTACCGTCGCTCTGATCATGCCTGATCAATCTTTCAGAAAGGCCGACACCGTGACATTGAATGTGACCTAGAAAGCTCCCGTGACCCCGCCCCCTCACTTGTGCGACAGGAACAAACGCACGTTGTTTGCACCTTGTGTGTCAGCTGGAGAGTGAGGCCCACAGCATTCCCCTCGCTGTAACTGGGCTGTAGGGTGCTGGGGTCATAAATCATTTCTCTCTTGCCCTGTGGGGGACAGTCAATGACACACTGACCCAGCAGGTATAAAGACACGGGCAGGTGTCGGGTGGCTGTTCATAGAAAAGACGCTATATCAAGTTCACGCGCCCAAAGAGGAGTCTCAAAGACAACACTATGGAGAGGAAACACCAGCAGGAAGCAGGGGAGAATGGCGTGAGAAGATCATTTTTAGAGTCTGGAATAACAGCATGAGGGACGAATACTGTAAAATCTCCTTTAAATGGCAGCTAGGTTGTCATTTCATCCACACTTTCTGTGCAAATGGGTTCTAGATAGTGCTGAAACAGCATTTGTTGACTTGTAATAGTGAAACCCTTAAAGCTCCCAGTCTTTCTCAGCACTGCACTCACACTGACATGGTGGTGGTGTGTTAGTGTGTGTTGCTGGTACGAGTGGATCAGACACAGCAGTGCTGCTGGAGTGTTTAAACCCCTCAGTGTCACTGCTGGACCGAGAACAGTCCACCAACCAGAAACATCCAGCCGACAGCGTCCTGTGGGCAGCGTCCTGTGAGCACTGATGAAGGACTAGAGGACGACCAACACAAACTGTGCAGAGCTTCTGACTCAAAATCCACTATTTGGTGATGAAAACAAGGTGAAGACCTTGAAGATGCTTGGAAGGGAACTCAGGAGACTCAGGAGACATGCAGACTTTCCATCATACTGTTTTTGAAACAGGTTAATTTGGTCCTGTTGCAGACATATGGCAGCCTGGAGGCCGGGTACACTCGTCAAAGAACCTAACTTTGTGTCTCTGATATGGCAGGAGCTGCATAAATGTCCTCACTTCAATGGAAGTCAATGGATTCCAAGTCATTTTGGAGAATTTCTGTTGGTCCATTGATCAGGAAATTTTGACACAAAATGACGAACGGTCTGATTCACAAAAAGAGGCCAAAAATTAGAAATGACAGGAATGGATGTACAAGAGTTTTTGTGAAAGGAAAATAAAACCAACAGTGAGCCACCACATGATGTGGGAGACTGGGGTTCGATTCCCAGTCTGGGCTACTATTGGTGCCACACCCATAAGAGTCCTTGGGCAAAGACTCCTAAGACTACTGTGGCCCTCTGTAATGTGACAAAGCTTGTAAGTGTCTCTGGATAAGAGCGTCTGCTAAATGCCGTAAATGTAAATGTAAATTGCACGAATAAGCAAGTCCTCAGCTGTAGTTTAAGGAATATCGGAATGAACTGAAATCAGCATTCCCATCTTTTCTGGGTGGAATTGCAATCTGTCTGAATACCCGTGTCGTGATTTGATATGTTGCAACATGTTGTGAAAGTGTTTACTTTTTCTTTACTCTCTGTCCCACTTTTACGGGATTCATCTTCATTCATCTGAAAACGACAGTATTTACAGAAGACGAATGCAGATATTGTTATTTTCAGGAGATCCTAGGCTGTTCTACAGCAGTGTTTCTCAACACTGTAATATGTCATTTAACCACGTTTTGAAAAAGAAATGTATAATATCTGTATTTTTTTTGTAGCTTGTAAGGAATATAAAACTTTTCACAGCATTGAAATCTTATTAGAATCTGATAATATTGAATTATAATCTCCATAATTTTGCATTGATTTGATTGACATACATATTGAAGTTGTTATTTGCAATAATTGATAGTAGTCCAAAGTAAAATGCTTGAATTTTCATTATTTGTTTATCATTATTATTATTATTGTTAGTATTACCCTTGTTATTATTAGTTTTATTACTATTTAAATGACCTCAGCACTTTTATACTGAAATTTGAACTCAGAGCAGCTGTGGTTGTGACTCCGCCCACTTCTCGCCTGCCTTTACTGTATGCTTGTCGAGCTGGATTACTCTCTGAGTGGGTCGCCGTGCTGGGTAGACAGGGTGGTTCTGGAGTGCGTTATGATATGAATCATGTCTGTATGTTACTCCGATCCGAGCCTAGAATACCGGCATTCATCCGGCCAGAACCCGGAGCCTGTTTGGTGCAAAGTGTCCACCGTACAGGTTTCTCATAATGGAATTTAATTTGTAATCACTGCAGTCTTAGAGTCTGATAGTGTTTGCTTACCTAGAGCCTGTGGCTGTGTTGTGCTGTTATGTTGTTTGTGCCCACCTCATGCTCAGCCATGGACCTGACTGTGGTCTTTCCTGCCAAGGCCTACGTTTTACTGCACTGTACCTGGCACAGTGCACCAGTCTCTATTTACTGCCATGCTTTGTTTCGGCTGCCGTCACCGCCTCCTTTATTATGCTGCTTTCTTTCTGTCCCCCCCCCCCACGTTCTCTCACACGCTCTCCCTTTATAGAGATCTCTCTGCCACGTTGGGGGTGGTGGGAGAGAGTAGTAAATACAATGAGCAAGATAAATAGAGTGAGAGGGAGAGAAAGGCAGGGTTTTGTTTCGTTCGAGACTGTAAAACAGCAAGTCTCTTTTGCAATTCCAGTCGGAATGTTCTAGATACGAACCCCCCCTTGGCTGAAGTGAGAAAAGAAAGAGATCTAGCATGCACGACAGACAGAGACAGAGAAAGAGATGGAGAGAGAGAGAGCGATAGAGAGCTGAATGTGTAGTATTTAATTGACCACATTTTGCAGGTCACCAACCAGCAGTAAAAAGGCATTGACCCGTTGACCTCTATGCTGGGTTCTGGGCTGAGGGTGGCTTATTGGCGAAAGCTTAATGAGACCCATTTGGATATAAACTGGGCTTCAGACCAGTCACCTCATCACCAGGCATCACATGTCCAAACCAGGGCAAAAGTTTACTTGCTTTGTGAAGGCCAGAACACGAGAACCCAGCAGCCCTGGGTCTGATGAGCCCGAGCGTCCATGTGAATAGAGGAGAGGGGAGTATAATAGAACAGATCCGCATGAATGGGAGATAATGTTCTAGAATGGTGTGAATGTGAGAGAATAATCTAGAACGAACGGAATGGGGGAGAGTTTTAGAACATTGCACACCTGGACGAGTGTTCTAGAACAGTGTGAATGTAGGAGAGTACTCTAGAAGTGTGTGAGTGGGAGATGATACTCTCGAAGCGTGGTTTTAGGAGAGTACTCCGGTGGATCGGTGGGTGTTGTGGTTGTTGGGTCGGTGAGTTCTGATGTCTCGGTGTTGTGGAAGTGCGTCAGTGTTTTCCTGCGTATTGCTGTAAAACTCACCACCACATAAATCTTACTAATGCAAATGAAGGTTTAATCCGCGCTTTAGGAGAAGCTGAAGCTCACATCTGGTGTGATGGTTGGTTTGGGTATGACTTCTGCGAATACCTCCGACGTAGTGCTGTCAGAGGCAGGCAGCTGATTCCAGAAAGGCCGCAGTGCACTGAAAGCTCCAGCCTGATTCAGCTGCATGAAAGGGTCACGTGTGTGTGTGTGTGTGTGTGTGTGTGTGTGTGTGTGTGTGTGTGTTATAGTGCAGGTAAGGGTCTGTCTGACCCAGTTTGTGAGATTGTACAGCATTGCTATGGCGATGCGCCTGAAATCCTCCCTAATGTTTATGAAGCCCTCTCTGAACGATCGGCCCGAGATGGGACAGAAAAGTGCAGCTCGGCTCGGCTGCCCATTAACCCACTTTAGCGCCGCTGCTGGTCAGCACTGCGGCTGGATAATGTTTTCACTCTCCAGAAACCTGGTATGGGAAGCGTCCAGCATCTCGCATCTGAGCTGGGAGTCTGTGCTTGGCAGATTCATCCACAGCGGGAGAAGGAGGTCTGTCCAGCTGTTATTGACGTGTTTCACATGCTTCGAGTTCTTCCGCCATTCCGCCACACTTGCGAAGCGCACTCCGGGTTTGGGAAGGGGTCACGGTGTGTAAGCTTCAGAGCAGGACAGTGCTGGACAACTGCAACAGCAGCAAACAGTAAATGGAACCGTTTTTAGTGTGTGCTTCTAGGAAACTGCAGATGTTATCTTAAATATCATCTAAATGTAGTTAAATTTCAATTTTCTGCATTTGAGGGAGCACAGAATCTGATTCACTTCGGTTCTGGACTTCTTTACTTTGATAAACTGGAACATTTACAGCGTATTTACAGAAATAAGGAATAATAATAAGGAATAAGGAAATGTTTGAGTTATTTAAATTAAGTCAGACTAATATAGAGAAACCATTATCTTCTCACGGAGTCACCATCATGGTGGAGTCCTAGAACCCGATCACACTGAGTTGGTGGCGCTCTCTGACCACTGACTACATGTTTGTTGGGTTTATTCTAATGTTATATAGGGTTAATTGCAGGTAAAACGCTCTCACTGACTGCTGACTTTACATTGTTGTTTGTTACAATGTTATATAGAGTTAATTGCAGGTAGGCGCTCTCTACTGACACTGACTTTCTACGTTTATTTGGGAGGTTTATTCTATTGTTATATAGGGTTCGTACAGGTAAACGCTCTCTGACGCTGACTTCGTTTATTTGGGTTTTATTCTAAGTTATATAGAGTTAATTGGTCAAACGCTCTCACTGGCGCTGACTTCGTTTATTTGGGTTTATTCTAAAGTTATATAGAGGTTAATTGGTGACGCTCTCCGCTGACCGCAGCGTTACTAGGTTTATTTGGGTTTTATTCTAATGTTATATAGAGTTACTTGCAGGTAGGCAGCTCTCGCAGAGCTGCTGACTTTTGTTTATTTGGGTTTATTCTAATGTTATATAGAGTTAGTTACAGGTAGATGCTCTCACTGACACTTTTTGTTTATTTGGGTTTATTCTAAGTTATATAGAGTTAGTACAGGTAAGGCTCTCACTGACCACTGACTTTAGGTTTATTTGGGTTATTCTAATGTTATGGGAAATTTAATTGCGGTAGACGCTCTCACTGACTGCTGACTTTGTTTATTTGTGTTTATTCTAATGTTATATAGAGTTAATTACAGGTAGACACTCTCACTGACGCTACTTTGTTTATTTGGGTTTATTCTAATGTTATATAGAGTTAATTACAGGTAGACGCTCTCACAGGTATGAAACTGTACAGGTGACCATACAGAGTCGGAGAGCTGGAGTTAGTTGGAGTGCGCTGGTGTGGACGCTGTGCTGTGTGTGTATCAGGAATAAGGCTTAGTCTTTCATTGCACTCCGGTTTCCCACAGAGGGCTAACCTGATACCCCGTCCAACGCCCACTTTGCCCATTCATTACACGCACACACCTCCACACACACTCTCCCTCGCCCTCTCTGTCGCTCTCTCTCTCTCTCTCTCTCTCTCAGCAGGTCATGTGAATCTTTTCTCACATGACAGAGGCCCTCTCAGTCCAGAAACAAGCATGAGAGTGTTAAAGGCCACAGGGAAGCTCCCAGGCTCGGCCTACTGTACACAACAGGCCTATATTAGTCAGGGGCCCTTGTTCCAGTGGCCGGTTTGTAATCGGTGACTGCAGGCTGTGAACGGAATGCTTTTCTGACCAGCTGGACTGTCTCAGGCAGCACGGAGGCCTTTGTGTTGAAAGAAGTCTTCATTGAATGTCCTGCAGTGAATAGAAAGGGTTATCTGCTTCTGAGATGCTTTGGTGTGCAAGCGCCCGTGCAGAGCTTTTCACGTATATGGGTCATTTAACCGTCCAGTAGGACTAGTAATAGTAGAGTCACGTTGACTAGTGCGAGTGGTGAAATATCTCCATACGGTTCACCCTGATCCCGTACGGTTAGAGCGGTGTTTCTCCATCCCAGTCCTGGAGCACCACTGCCATGCTGGTTTTAGAGTTTTCCCAGTTCAGCTCATCCAGGGCTGGTCAGTTGCTTCATTAGATCAGGTGCGCTGGACACAGGGGAGAACCACTGCACCAGATGATCCACTCATATTAATACATTGTTTATTACAAGGTTTTATCTTCAGGCATCTATTGCACGTTTCACAATGGAAATGCTGCGCCGTTTTCTCAACATCTGTCTAACGTTTGATGTCAGCCTAATGTTGGTTTTTAATGGAAATGTGATTTTGGTTTCCAGATTAAATTCGTCCTCTGTCTATTGTTCTACCTTGATGTCCAAGCAATGTTGGCGTTCGACAGACGTGCGACTGATTTCTGGCCAAAACTCAACATCTATCAACGTCTAATGTAGGAACTTGGTATCAACCCAATGTTGGTTTTTGACTGAGATGGAAATGGCCAAATATTGGATGCATATAATGGATATGTTCTGGCCAGAATTCAACATCTGTTTAATGTTGGAGCTTGATGTCAAACCAGTGTTGGTTTCAGATGGACTTGCATCTTGGATTTCCAGCCAAAAAAATCAACATCTGTCTAATGTTGGTGTTTGATGTCAACCCAACATTGGTTTCAGATGGATATGTATTTTTGATTTCCAGCAAAAATTCAATGTCTGACTAAAGTTGGATCTTAACGTTAACCCAATGTTGGTTTCAGATGGATATATAACTTTGATTTATGGCAAAAATTCCATGTCTGTTTAAAGGTTGGAGCTTGATGTCAGTCTCCATGTTAATGTCAGCATCTTTTGGACACCACAGTCCATGTTTCTGCGGAAATGGCGTTCGTGCACATTTTCATTTGAGGCAGGGACGCAGAAGAGAATGATCGCATGAATAATTACCACAATCATTTTCCGTTGTGTCCTAACAGCACACGGCAGTGAGGCGGTCCGTAGTTCCAGTCACAGAGTTCTAGTCAAACAGTCTCTGCAGACCATGATGTATCATTGTGTCGTGTTTGCCGATCAAATAAAACAGCCTCTGTTTGGGCAAATCTCTACAGCCAATAGTTGTAGAAGGCCAGCAGTTTCCTGTTGTGCCTCTGCAGCGTCGTCATGTTTAATACAAGCCTTTCTGTGGGATTATTAGACTCGCTTCGATGCTGCCGTGGCATCCGTTCACTGCAGGACCCAAAGCTTCACTCCGTATCATGCCAGGGGTGGGAAAAAAACATGGTGTGAATGAGAGGTGCTTCCCTCAGAGATCACACCAGAGGCTGTCCGTGATCCAACACGTCTAGAGCGGTCAGCGAGAGAGGCAGAACAGGAACCCGCGAGCCAGGGGAAACGAGGAGGAGAGGGCTTTGGTTTTGTTACGCTGTGTGTGCAGCTGCTATTCCCGTGAGCACATGCTGCTGAAAATGAGATGTGGAAGAGTGTAAGAGGGGACAGAAGTGTGTGTGCGCCTCCTCTTTTTGCAGGGGGCAGATGAGGTGAGGGAAAATGAGGTAAGTCAGCAGATGCCATTTTTAAACCCGAGGTCTTAACCCGTGGTTGAGTAGAGCCGTTTGACACTACTTGTACTTTGCACGTCATTTAATTACATTGTTTATAATAATTATCCGAACAGCCCATTTTCCCACTGCACAGTCAAGCTATCCTGCATAGCAACTAATTAGAAGAGCATAGCAACCACCTGTCAACCCCATTGGACCGACCCACAAACTCCCTACCAACCACCTGGAATTACCTCAGCAGCAACCCCCTGGATTTTGTCTTGTAGTGCGCCACACTCCTCCCAAACACCCGTTCCAGGAATGAATTGCTGCATAGCAACTGTCAACCCCAAAGCAACCACCCACCAAGCACCCAGGCAACCACCATGGAACTGCCTCACCAACAACCCACCAAAACACTGCAATGTAGTGCGCCACATTATTCCCACCTCACCACTCAATGAATACATGGTTTCATAGCAACCACCCAGGAACACCCAGGCAACCGCAGTGAAATTGCTTAATCAACGACCCGCTCAAGCACTGTAATGCTTCTTTTACAAAAAATTGTAGATGTAAGCAAATATTTGTTCAAAACCTGATAAAATTCATATAAATATTTGAAACATGTTCATATTTACACCTTAAATAAAGACATGTTTGAGTGGTCTAGGATCTCCTGAAAATAACTGGTATGTTGACCGTCTCCTATAAATACTTCTCCAGGCTTTATCCAGGCCTGCGGTCACCCCTGGGTGAAACGGCCCTCTGATTGGTTCACATGAGGCTGCCTGGACCACAGAAACCAGTGGGATGGAGCTCTCAGTGTGTCAGAACATCATTCCAACCAGCAGCTCCGTGACAGTTCAGGAACTGCTGAGTCACTGCTTGTGTTTTGGGAGTCATTTTTTTGGCCCCGAAGATCCTCCCTCACTTTCCTTTCCCTCGTGAGACTCGGCTGAGTTGAAGAAAGCAGGCCGTGGCGGAATCGCTCCGGAGGGCAGCGGTCCCCCGAGAGCCCTTAAAACCTCTCCGAGGCGCTTTGCGCTGCACTCGAGACTTAATAGCCACGGCCCCTGTCAGCACGTTAACTCTTTCAGCGTAATTGTTTTGCAGTTGCGTAACGGGAGTGTGTGGAGTGCTGAGTCAGGGAGCAGACAGAGTTTCGCCGAGGCTCCTGTGGGAGGAGGGGTCTGCCTTCACCCCCCCACTGACGCTGGGCTGGTCTCAGATATGTAGCACAGCTGGCTGTTTATTTTTATTAACCCTCCGAGCTCACTCCTGCCCCACATGCCTTGAAACGCTTACTTCTGCAGGGTGTTCAGATGGTTCGTATCTCACTTGTAGCAGGCTGTCGCCGTCCGAGCGGTCCTTTTTTGGAACGGGAGGAACTGCTATGATGTTGTCGGCATCTTTGGATATTAAAATAAAGAATAAAAAGGCAGGAATGTGATCTTGAACCTGTTAATGCTGAATACGCGGCACTCTGCCGAGGGTTTGGGCGTCTGATCACATTGTTTAAAGCAATAAGAGAGATTTTACTGTACAAACACCAGGTTATATTAGAACGGACGCAGGTAAACATAAATACAGTAAATATTAATAATGCTGGACTCCCACGAGGAGAGCTCGGGGGATGTTTTAATGAACAGCGATGGAAAATTGTGACTTTTTGGAGGAATGTTGTTAGTGTTTTACTGAGATTATAAACACATAAATACTTACAGATATTACGTCTTGATTATTGACCCAAATCAACGTAATATTCCCATTGAAAAACTAAAGCAAAGCCTTAGCAACCACTTCATGACTTTCAAATTTTTTGAGATGCATTGTTTATTTAATCTTATTATGTTTTTATTCGGATGATAAATCATCATAAAAATTGATATATTGTGATTTTAAGACCATTTTTTGCCAATGATATCATGGTAGCATAGTAGTCTAATAGGAATCATTGGCAGCATAGCAACCACTTTAAACAACCCCATAGCAACCACTCAGCAAGGTCTTCGTTACCACAGTGGAATGGTGGGTTTGTACGTAGCAGCCACTTTTTTCCATCCGATTGATTTCTATAGGAAAGACTGATGGCATAGCAACACCATAGCAACCAGGGAATGCACTACTCGGCGGGTTAATTGCATAATTGCATAATTATGATATTTAAATCTACCTTTGTTCTAAAGAAACAGAGCGTCACTGATCATCTTTGCTTTGTGCTCTGATGTTGTTTACTTCAGAGTGACCTCATTTATGTCCTGGCTGATGATGTATGGAGAATGCAGGTGAAACTGCATTATCAGAACATCAGTAAAAGCAACCGAATCGAAACAAAGCTCTCGCTCAGGTTCCTCTGCCACATCACTGCTCTTTCTCCTTCTGCTTGCTCGGCAAAGTCATCTACCTGCGGCAGAGTTCAGGAGCCTTCCGGCTGAGTGAAGGTCAGCCTGCACTTCAGCAGGACGGTGCCGGGTTCCGGTGTGTTCGGCAGACAGGTTTGATTAATTGCTGGGTGGAGCGGAGCAGCTTCGCTCGAAAGAAATTGAATCAGCCATGCGACACTTGTGGGCCCACCATTAAAGAAATTGGCCTTTAGTTTGGAAAATTAAACGAGAGGCATTTATTACAGCCATCTACCCCGTAATCATCTTATAACAGCTCCAGACGCTGGTTCTGAGGGTGGGCAATATGGCAAAAATATTACTGTACGTTTACATTCACAGCCTTTAGCAGACCCCCGTATCCAGCGCCCTTAACATAAGTGCTTTGCTGTTCACTCAGAAAAAATCCTCAGCTAGTAGACGAGGCTGGAATCCAGTACATTTAAGCTTTGTTGGTTTAGGTCTTCCTCAGATACATGGAGGTCACTAAAACGTAAAGCTGTGATGGCATGTGATTGGGAAATTCAAATTTTTTGAGGTGCCAGTAAGTTGTTTGCTACACTTTTGTATTACACTGAATGAGATTTCTATTATTTTCATTTGAATTTTAATTTATTTATTTTTACAGAAGCTGTGGTCTACATAGGCCTGTCTCGATAAATCTTTTTGATTGGACAAAGACATAATTACTAAGTGATAAATGATATTATAGGTCATTTTCAGGTCATTTTCGGCTCTGATTAAATTGTAATATACTAGTATAATAATGAAAGAGCAGTTATCGTTATTATTTTTTACAGACAGTGGAATGTTTTTAAATATCCTAAATAAATTAAACATATAAAATTAATCTGAGGTCTGTGTTACAGTTTTCCATTAGATTTAATGGGATTTTAAGAAGGGTTCCTTAAAGTTTCTCCAACCTGACTACTGTTATTAAGCTATTTGTGGGCAGGGCCTGGATAGGCTGATTGGCATTCATTAGAGTCACTTAGTCTGTAATGTACCATAGCTTTCATAGCTGTCCAGTGGACACCTGAACCGGGAGTGGACTCAGTTGAGAGGTGTTTTAAATGGAATGGATAACTGGGCGGCTCGTGTGACAGTTAAGCTGTCGTTTAGGAGAGCGTAGACGCAATCTGCTGCGGTCGTCGCTGACAAAACATCCCATCTCCTCATCCGCCAGTGTTAAAGAGGAGAGAAGCGTCTGGATTTTCACGATTTTAACCCAATTATCTGAAAATGTCAAGGTGCTTGGAGCTGATGTTTCACTGCCTCAGCTGAGAAGTGCCCAGAGGGCATTGGGGGGACACTTAATGTCCACTTGCTGCTTAAATAAATAAATGAATGAATGAATGAATGAATGAATGAATGAATGAATAAATAGATGATTATCAGAGAAGGAAGGCAGGAAGGGTGTGTGATGGATATGGAGGTCTGACAGGGGTTCCCTCTGTGCGATTATTGTACCGGCTGTATTCATATCACTGCTATCGAGGAAGAGAATCAGTCTCAGAATAAATTATCATGAAGTCATTAGGCATCATTTTTAGTATTAGATGTGCAGCATGAATCACAGGGCCCTGCTACTCGACCCATATTGCTGCCTATATATATGTGTGTGTGTGTGTGTGTGTGTGTGTGGAAAGTTTAGGATCCCCCATCAACATCTTTCACTTTGACATATTTAAACATTAACATTTAGATCTTCATTTTAACTGTATTGATGTTGGTCATCATCAATATGTGACCCAATTTATTCATTTACACACAAAAAATCCTCACGCATTAAAAAAAAACACTGTTATAATTAACATAATTAAAAATAAAAAAAAGTTAAAATCATTTATTTTACATTAATTACATACGTTTAAATATAGTTATTATCTGATTTCTTTTGTAATTTAATTGAACTCTCTTGTGTAATTAATATGTGAGTTATTGAAGAAATGAATATGAATGAATGTTTTCGGGACATTCTGATTTTTAGATGCCCCAGTAATTTCAAGAGTTTTCTGTGACACTGAACTTATTTTATTTTATTTTTTATTGAATTTTATTAGATTTTTTGAGTTACAATCAATTTTAGAAACTAATTTTAGTGTAGTCTGAATGTATTTTTTTATTTTCAACAACAACCATTTAAAAAATATTTTAATAGTTGGTGTGTTTCTGATTTTATCGGCCTTTCTGATGGAAAGTAAAACAAAAGGAAAAAATGGAAGGAAAATAATATGAATGTTAACTTTTTCATGACATTTTTTGTACGTCACTGAATGAGATTCATTAATTTAAATGTTGAATTTCATTTAAATGTTTATTTATTCATTTTGACTAAAGCTATGTTGTACATGTGGTACATAGGCCTGTCTCTGTAACTCGATATATCATCCTGTAAATAATTGCGATTAAATGATACAATTGTCTTTTCACGCAATTCCATGGTTTTGTGAGAAAGTTAGGACACCCCATGAACACCTTTGAGTTGGCCATATATAAACATATGGATATTTGATCTTCATTGAACTACATTGAACAAATCCAACTGAAGAAATGTCTTTTAAGCATCATTGTAAAACGTAATCGAGAGACCATCATTAGGGAGGACTTTGGGGGTCTTATTTAAACCCAGTAATGCATGCAGTAAGTAGATGTAAGCGTGGTGGTCTCTGTAGGATGTATTAAGATAAATATTAACTATGTCTGTGTGTGATTATGAGGGGCAGTAATTTGCGCTGAAACTCCCTCCGGCCTCTCCTTCAGTTCCTCTGCGTGGTCTCGGGATGATCCTGAAATGAAAGGAGGAAATGTTGATTTATGAGTGTGTGACTGTAACCTTTAGCAGCTGAGCGAAAGCAGAGGGCTGATGCCGAGTGTGTACGGCGAGTAATAAGAGAATATATGTTTTATAGCAGCTCCCTTCCGGCTCTGCTTTAACCTACATCTGCATCCAATCTGCTGCTTTCTGTCATGTGATTTCACTTCAGTTATGTCCTCCAGTGTTTTACAGCCCAAACACTAGTTTACTGTACGCTTGGGGGGGGGGGGGGGTGTCCTACAGCTCCACAGCTTTACTAATGAATGGAGAGAGAGATGTAAGGAGTGAGTGAGAAGAAGGAGAAGCAGCAGCAAAATAAGAGTGAGAGGAAATTCATCTGGACATCTATTTGAACTATACTGAGAGATGGAGGTGATTGATTCTCCCACTCCTCCGTGTGGAATTCTTTCAGCTAGTGGTTTCCTCCTCGCACACGTCCCATAAAAATCACGCCTGTGCAGTCTCTGATGGTTGACCGGCTGTCCTTTACACATCGTGTGGTCTGCTCTTGGGCTGAACGTGCTAGGACATCCTGATCTGCCCATGTTTGAAGTTGTTTTAAACGTTCCCCACCTTTCCGGACAGTGGAACGTCTGGTTGTGAGATCTTTTTAAATCCCTTCTCAGACTCACCTGCGTCTACAGCCTTCTTCTGAATGCCTCGGAGCTCTTTGGATCTGACCACGGTGATCCCACTCACTTCAGCAATCAAGAGCAAACCGAACTAATGTCTGAGGTTTGAATAAGACGGGCTCCTCCTCCATAGATGATACGCTGCACCTGATTCTAATTTTAGGAAGAATGAAAGAGTGAAGAGAGACCAGTGAGAGAGCAAGAGCGGGAGAGGGAGAGTGATGAAGAGTGAGATGAAGGAGTGAGTGACAGAGCAGAAAGAAAGGAGAGCGGGAGAAAGAAAAGCATGTCACATGTCAGAAAAGAGGAAGATCGGCCGACAAGCCTGGGTTTCTTATCAGCCTCTATATAAATGTGGGCTGCAGTGTAAACACAGGCTCTGGAGGAGAAGCCGGAAAAGCAGCCTTCAGTGGCACGGATTGAGGCATCTATCTGACCTCGCTCCGCTGAAGACTGATCCTCCACGGCTATTTATAGACTCAATAAGACGGTTTAGACAGGAAATGAGGAGTATGGCCGGCTATCTATGCCTTATGTGAGCAAATCAGACCATATTCATTTCTCTTTAGATGCCATCTGGGTTCTCAGTTCATTAAACCTGCACTAACAAGATTACGCCCAGCGCAAATGTTCCGTAGACGAGTCGCCGCAGAGAGATACGCTTATGGTTCTGCTCATTTTCTCACTGTCAGTTATTTTAATGGGATGTCCACCACTGCAAGAATGAGTAGACAAGTTCACGTACCTCTGAAGATGAAGTATATACATAGTGTTAATACCCTGGAATGAGCAGTAGGTGAGGTAAACGAAGGGAAACGCAAGTAATTGCGGCGGTATTTGTTTTGCTCATATTGTCAGGGACAGATGGACCTTGGCGAGGTCAAGGTCTACAGCCTGTCCGCTCTTGCGGCGATCATCTAATGACCAGTGACACAGTGCGTTCCTCTTATTTGTTCTTCATTAGCAGAAAGCAAAAGTTCTTCCAATCCTTTCCAGTCATTAGAAATGGAAACACGTTCGCAGATGATTGGCATGTTCAGCAGCACACTGTGCGGACAAAAGTATCGGGACACTGACGTCTCACATCTATAGGAGATTTTGGGACGTCTGGTTCTAAATCCATACGCATGTGGAGATGATCTCCCAGTTATAAGTAAACCCACACAAGCGGAGATGAAGTTGGAAGTGTATAATTGTGTAGAATGGTCTGCCAAAACATTAAGATTTCAGAAAAACAACCCTCTAGCATTATCCCTCCTCTACCAAACTTTACAGTTGGTACAGTACATATATAAAGTGCATCTTAAATGACCCCACGTCCACTACAGTGGATTGTAAAAAAAGCTTTATTTACTGGGGCATCTAAAAAATAAATACACAAATACATAAAAAATAAATACTAATAACCCTAAACCTGTTCAGTATTTCAGTCAAATGATTAAAATTGGTCAGTATTTACAGAATAACCTTTAATTACGATGTTTCCACGGCATAATTTGAACCAAACCACACAAACGACCCAATCACACTCTTTTATTGGAATTAAATCTGCTCATAACCTGATGAAAGTCAGAAAGTCAATTTCTCAAATTATTAGAATATTACATTTTGAATGATTATCTTATTATAAATGATCAACATTAAACCAAAAACGTAAAGTGTGCAGATCGTCCCCTTGGCTCTATAAGGTTCTATGTGTTATTTTTATAAAATGTGAGTTATTTACATTTCGTTGGTGTCCAGTGAAAACATTGTATCTGCAGTTTACATTGTTTCAGAACTGCATTATGAATTTCATAATTAATTTTGCATTACTTTCCAAAATAAGGGCATTTTGCCTGGTCCTACAAAGACGGAGATGCATGTTTTCCAGTGGACAGTAACAATATTCTTATTCTGTGACTGAAATAATATGTGAGGTGTTTAATTTTGTTACTGCTCAGAATGCAGATAGAACCTTATGTCCCAAGGGGACGAAATATATAAATAATTAATATGAATTATCCATCATTTGGAACAGAACCACTTTGTCGTGGTGTTTGAGATGCACTGGGGTGCATATATAAAGTCATATATAAAGGGGTTAAGTAGGGACAGTGTACAGACTGGTAAGTGGTTAGACGTGTAGTGTGTGGATGGAGGGAATTACGTACTGAAGATCAGACAAAGAGGGGCTGTTATTTGCGAGCGTCCACCTGCGCTGCCTTACGTGCCTCGACAGAGCAGAAAACGCTCGCTGTTTCACAACATACACACACTACTGGGCACAACTCCAGACGCACCGAGCCCACACAAATAGCTCCTGCATGCCGCTCGCCTGTGGGGACCGATTGTTAGTTTTACATGTATAAAACATTATTGGAGAGAGGGAAAGAGGTGGGGGGGGGGAGAAATCCCAGCTGAAATTCCTTGAGACCGAATTCATTCCAGCTAATGGGATTAAACGAGGCCCACTCGTTGGCCTACATACGTATTTATGTTGCACTCGGAGCGCTTAATGCGAATGACATTGATCTGATGAGAATGACATTTAAGCTCTCAGATCCGTAAGGGCCGTTATGAAGGGCTTTGGATGGAGGGAGGATAGAGGGGATGGATCACAGGGTGGAAGGGGAGCAAAGTGGACCAGAATAGAGGGATGACATTGCGGTTCTTTGTCGGAGAACGTGTTGACGTGTCGATTACAAAGTGTCATTTTTATCCACCCCAAGTCAGCAGTTTGGAGTTTTTTTCCTCGACTCCGCTCTTTCCCTCTCTGCTAACTTTGCTCCGGTTTTTCTTTTTCCTGCCGCCTTGAAACAGGTTCCCTCGACAACTTTGTGGAGAAAGTTAGTTTCTCCTCGCTTTCACACTCTCTGGCGCTCTCTCTTTTTTCCCTCGCGCGCTCTCGGCTGGTGTGTGAAGGTACGCTCAGCAGTGCCAATGTTTATTCACTTGACCTAGAAACTGCTCAGAGCTGGAGTTCGGGAGAGACTGTACAATCTCTCGCTCAAACAAGTCAGGTTTCATTTGCTCTCGGTCCAAATCGGAGTCGCCACAACGGGTTACGTTCGCTGCTGGACGCCGCTGCTGATGGACGCTCGAGTCCTGCTACGCATCTCAGTTCCTGCAAGGCACCAGCTTCAGTTATCAGTGCTAAACGTTCGACTGAGTCGATGTTTGATTGACTTTTTTCACTGCCAGTTCAAACAAGGCCACACCGAGTCCTACCTTCTGACCTGACAGGGTGCTGAGATGTGAGACCCCACAGTGTCTCCACCTCGTAGATGTAAAGTCAGAGACAGAAGCTCATCTGTTCCTGCACAGTTTGTGTTGGTCGTCCTCTAGTCCTTCATCAGTGCTCACAGGACGCTGCCCACAGGACGCTGTCGGCTGGACGTTTCTGGTCGGTGGACTGTTCTCGGTCCAGCAGTGACACTGAGGGGTTTAAACACTCCAGCAGCACTGCTGTGTCTGATCCAGCTGAAACAGCTGTCTTCTAACGAGAGTGATTTTGGTCGCGGTTACGCTGTATTTTAGTTCGGGAAGCGGAGTTTTCCTTTTTAAGATGAGTGTTGTGAGTATTCCGGCTTACCGGCAGCCCCCATCTGTTTACGAGCTGCCTGTATTAAAGGACCAGGGAAAGCGCCTTTGTAGCTCCACACCACTGTGAACTTATGTCACACACACACACACACACACACACACACACACACACACACACACACACACACACAATGACCTTTTTAATGATTGCTGTGACAACACTCTGAGCCTGATTATCCAATTAGGTCTCAGAAATTAAATAAGCTGTGGCCTCATCGTGTTTCACGATGATCCAGGCTGTTGTTGTTTCCATCTTCCGCTTTTTCAGGGGGACATTAACCTCTTAAATCTTAAGGGTCTCTGTGTGTTATACGTCTATTATACTATACTGTACGATTACATTAAAGTAGTAATTAATTAATCTACTGATTGTGAAATAAATAATGGACTGATTCGAGTGAATTAATTAACTACTCAGCAATAACACCAGACTAAACGAGAAGGTAGTGGATTAACTAGGGCTGGACGTCACATCTCGATATGCTTCAGAAATATGATGATATATGATATCACTGGAATATGTCGTTCGAGGTGGTAAAATAAGGTCATCTGTATTCTTCGTTCTTTGTATTTTGAAAGGGTCCTTCAGCTTGTGCTATAGAGGGTTCTATGTAGAACGTTTTTCAAAAAGGTTCTGTACGGAACCGATTATGTCCTCTATACCATCCATCAGTCTGAAGATCTCTCTCATGAACAAAAGAACGCTTTGATTCTCTGACCGTTAATTGTTCTTTGTTACCAGTTGTTTTAACATGAATTTTAAGTTTGCATTTTAAAGCCGTTTATAAAAACACAGAAACACAATCTGGACACTCAAATGGTTACTCTAATGTCCACGGGTTCTATAAGCAGTAGAACCATTGGCTTTACTAAAGAACCTGTCAGTGAACATAGGGTTATGTCTACACATAGGGTTATACCAATACATATGGTTATATATATATATATATATATATATATATATATATATATATATATACACACATAGGGTTATACCTCCATAGGGTTATATTTATACATAGGTTTATACTTATATAGGGTTATACCTCCATAGGGTTATTTTTATACATAGGGTTATACAGGGTTATACCTATATAGGGTTATTTTTATACATAGGGTTATACCTACATAGGGTTAAACATATACACATGGTTTTAGCTATATAGGGTTATACCTACATAAGATTATACCTCCATATGGTTATACCTAAACATAGGTTTCTGTACAGTACCAATAAAGGGTTCTTTAATTTCTATCAGTTGTAGAACCAAATGTATCAGAACCATTTACAAAAGGCTTTGAGGTATATTTCATTTATATATTGCTCTGAATTAGTGTGATGAATAGGGGTGTAATGGTACATGTACAGTACACGGTACGGGGATTACAGTTCCGTGTGCGTGGTTTCCCAACCGTTTCTCTGCCATCTTTAAACATGAAATAACCTCACGTCACACCAGTAACTCTAACCACCAAACATCTTATGTCACACGTTCCTCAGTGCCTGTGGTTTTCTAATAATAGAACACATACCTTCAGAGTGAAACCTGATTTGGTATCCTGGCATGAAGCAGTGGCATGCATTAACAACCCACACCCTTTGTTTTTAAACCAGTTTGAAACCAGTTCCAGTGTGGTCTAGTTAAGGATGGCAGGAATGAATCTACAGGTACAGTAGATACAGGAAATGCACCTGTACTGCTGTGGGATGATCTGCCTGTAATTGGTCCAAAGTCCAAATCATGGGCGACGGTTCAGGTGATCCAGACGGAGACCACCTCTCCTGCAGTTTAAGGGGTTAAAGCTTGGTTGAACTAAACGAGAGCAGTGAGATCCATAAAACAGCAATGCGTTGGAAGAACGCTGTGCTGCTTTGGTCAAGAAATCTTCTTAAGACTCCAGAATTCCCGAATTGGAAACTACAGCACTGCCGCTCTGCACAACAAAAGCACACATTCAGGGCACGCATCTCGGTGCACGCTAACTAAACCAAAGAGTCAAAAAAAATGTGTTGTGCTTGAAATAAATGTTCTTATCAGATGGAGCTGTATTTACTGACAGAGTGACTCTGATGAAGAAACAGTATGATGCAAGCAAATCACAAGGCCTGGCCGGTTCCAGTAGATTTAGTCTCAGTTTCGCAGTGTTTTTCCGCAGGCCTCGTGCAGCAGGCCTTACCCAGGCATTCCTCACTGATCTCCTATCTGCCTCTTACTCATTCTGTTTGCAGATTACCCTGCTGTAATCCAATTACACATCTTAGGCTTTCTTTAGCCAGCTCGGCTGAGGGTTGCAGCAACAGCACTCTTTAGCATGCAAGGAGAAAGACAGGAGCGAAGGAGGACGGTGGAAGTAAGACGGAGAGAGACTGCTGTTGCTCTGGTTGTTGTTTCGCTGCTCTTCTTGTTTCCGAACATCGTCATTATTGCCAGTATTATTGTTATTAACTGTGATTTACATGTACCTGCAATGCTCACCGATGCACTCGCTTAAAGCAGCTGTTGCCAGGTTGTACCTGATTTGCAGAAGGCTGTCCAACATGTGCAAAAGTTTGTGGACACCCCTTCTAATCCGTGCATTCAGTTGCTTTAAGTTGTACCAATTTCTGGAACAGATGACACCGCTTGTCTAGACCCTATAGAAGTATTGCCAATTGAATAGGACGCTCTGGAGCAGATAAACCTTAATTTCCCTGAAGGAACCCTCCCAAGGGATCAATAAAGTTCTATTCTATTCTATTCTATTCTATTCTATTCTATTCTATTCTATTCTATTCTATTCTATTCTAAACAAACATGAACCTATTGGCACCATGACTAATGGCAGGCGTGGACTAAAGGGGTATAAACCCCCCCAGCACTGAGCTGTGTAGCAGTGGAACTGGGTTTTCTGGAATGATGGTGCTCCACCCAATGCTTAATGGAAGGATGAGTTGAGGATTTGAGGATGAGGTTGGGTGGTGATCATCCAACAGCCTGACCTCATTATGGTATTAATGCTCCAGAATGTATTAGAAAGTCTTTCCTGGACAGTAGAGACGGTTCCTCCAACAAAGGCAGGATAAACCCTTTGATAGCCTTCATTTCAGAAGGAACAATGAATGTGTGTCCCAATACATTTGCCCTTACTAAAGAACCATTGAAATAAAAAAAATCTTTTTAAATGTAGAGTAGTTTTATAGTACACTAAGCAAAAAGGGTTCTGTACAGTTCTGAAATGATTCTCTCACTCCTGGAACCCTTTGCTGATATATAGACCAGCTACAACAGGTTTCCAACCAATTCAAAAACCCTCCAACCAAGCAAAGATCCATTTCAGCATCACAATTTTAAGAGATGAAAACATTGTGTTGACCAAAGATCCTTCTCTCTGCTCAGTCAGAGTCTGTATGCAGGTTGAGCATCAGCCCCGCCCCCTCTCTCTGATCAGTCAGAGTCTGTATGCAGGTTGAGCATCAGCCCCGCCCCCTCTCTCTGATCAGTCAGAGTCTGTATGCAGGTTGAGCATCAGCCCCGCCCCCTCTCTCTGCTCAGTCAGAGTCTGTATGCAGGTTGATCATGTTCACATGGACAGAGCAGTAAACAT
This sequence comes from Acestrorhynchus altus, assembly GCA_034509495.1. Taxonomy (NCBI): domain Eukaryota; kingdom Metazoa; phylum Chordata; class Actinopteri; order Characiformes; family Acestrorhynchidae; genus Acestrorhynchus; species Acestrorhynchus altus. Next base: position 36,423,151 of record CM067506.1, on the reverse strand, counting down.
GCACTGGAAGTTACTTTGGTATTAAAACTGGGATTTAATTCAGTTGGAAATGAGTGCATTTTATAGTTGGAAACTGGATTTTCAGACTGGATTATATGGTTTAAAGCTTTATGGGACCATTATAGGGCAAAATACGTGATCAGAACATCCCTAATTCATAGTATATTCTAAAAAGGGTTCTGTAGAGTACAGGAAAAGGGTTCTTTGCCTCCTAACAGTAGTGGAACCTGTTATATTTTCAGGGAACACTCTAAGCCAACAAAAACAAACATCCAATGTGTTCTTATAGTTTTCCTGGTTCTAGATTGAAAATCATTTTAAAGAACCCCAAAAGTGCAGTAGTTTCTGTAGTTTGAGGAGTTAAAGCCAGTTTTGACTGGACGTGTGCAGAGAGATCCATAAAACGGTGTTGGTTTGGAGCAACGCTGTGCTGCTTTGGTCAAGAAGGCTTTTTCAGACTCTTCCAGAATTGGAGATGATAAAGTGAATAAACTCAGTTTTCCATCTGAATGGTAGAATGGGAAATAATTCTGTAAGTGTCAGAAACTGTAACGAAAGATTTTTCCTAACGTCAAATCATACATAATGATTGTAATAAACCCTTTTACATGCAAGAATTACTCGGGTAATTAATTTTACTGGATGAAAAATAGTTTGGAAATATCGTTTTCCAGTAACGTTGCAGAATTACCAAGACACTCCTGGAGTTCGGAGATGGAAAGATTGTGGCTGTGTTGAGCTGCTAGGGAGCAATGATGGGTGAAATGGGAGGTGTGACCTGCTGCTGGTTCAAGAATTCCATGTGAAGGTCAACGCATTGGTCCCTGTTCTGTTACTATGGATTGAATTCATAATTGAGTAACCTATAGACAATAACATATAGACCGTGACCTATGGAATAAAATCTATAGAATACAATCTATAGACTATAACCTACAGATTATAACCTATATACTATAGCCTATAGACTATAAATATAGATGGTAACCTGTAGATAATCATATATAGACTATAATCTATGGACTATAATTTATAGAAATTGAACAATTATAATATAACCTATAGACTATAACCTATACCCTGTAACCTATAGACTATAATCTATGGCCTATAACCTATAGACTATAACCTATGGCATGTAACCTATAGACTATAATCAATGACCTATAACCTATAGAACATAACCTATAGAATATAACCTATAGAACATAACCTATAGAACATAACCCATAGAACATAACCTATAGAATATAACCTATAGAACATAACCTATAGAATATAACCTATAGAACATAACCTATAGAACATAACCTATAGAATATAACCTATAGAACATAACCTATAGAATATAACCTATAGAATATAACCTATAGAACATAACCTATAGAACATAACCTATAGAATATAACCTATAGAACATAACCCATAGAACATAACCTATAGAATATAACCTATAGAATATAACCTATAGAACATAACCTATAGAACATAACCTATAGAATATAACCCATAGAACATAACCCATAGAACATAACCTATAGAATATAACCTATAGACTACAATTTGTGGACTATAGGTTATAGCCTATAGATTTTAACATATGGATTATAACCTATATACTGTAAAAAGGGCAACTTTACAGTAAGAATGAAAACCTGAATGAGAGACACTGTTCCACCCACTTTGCCTCAGCAGTCCTGCTGCCTCCTGTTGCTGGAGATCACTTTTGACGTTCATCGAAAATGAATGAGCACTGGTCGCTTTGCCACGTCGCATCGCTGCCGGTGAGAAGGCAGGATGATCGCTGCAGATTCCTCAAGGAGATAAACTGATGAAGTGTGGCACTAATGCATAACCTACACTCTTAGTGTACGTTCTGTAACCTGGCAACAGCGGCCTACAAAGAGTGCTCTCGTGGCTACCGAATCATCTAGGTTCTTCGCTATTAACACTATTGATTACGTCCACCTTTATCTTTACTGGAACCGTCACCAAACCCACTCTACTATCCCCAGTGCAGCCAGTACAGCTCTGCAAACTGAACGCCGAGGGGGAAAAGGGTTAAAGCTGGAGGCAGCCCACTGCAGGAATGTGCACAAATAAAAGAAATAGCGAGGGATACACACAGATAAAGAGACAGAGCGAGGGGAAATCCAAATTTAACCCCGTCATGCACAGATCTGTGGAGTGTGATGTAAAGTCAGTGCTCAAGGACACTGCCGCAGCTTACCTACTCGTGTTCTCTGAAGTGGCCCTATTGATTTCCAGGGGGTTGTGCAATTGAATTGTTAGCCGTGTGGAAGAAGCAAAGCACTACTGCTGAATCCACTGTGGTGCAGGAGCTGGAAGAGCAGAGCACTTTTTGCTCTCTGCAGTGAAGTACACTGTGAGTTAGACTGTGCACTTCATGCAGGGCTTGCTGCTCTATCTTATTTTGCACAATGTTAAACATTTGGGGACACCTTTCAGCACCTTTAGTCAGATTATAATAACAGTAAATATTGTTTGTTGTACATACGTGTCCAGTGACCACATCTGTATCTCTGCAGACTTTATTCTCCTCCTTTCACCCTGGTCTTCAATGATCAGGACCCCACAGGACCACCACAGAGCAGCTGTTATGTGGGTGGTGGGTCATTTTTTTTAGCACTGCAGTCACACCGACATGGTGGTGTTTGTGTGTGTTCGTGTGTGACCAGACGCAGCAGTGTGTGTGTTTAAAGCCCTCAGTGTCACTGCTGGACCGTGAACGGCGTCCTGTGGGCAGCGTCCTGTGAGCACTGATGAAGGACTAGAGGACGACCAACACAAACTGTGCAGAAACAGACGAGCTTCTGTCTCTGACTTTACATCTACAAGGTGGAGACACTCGGTAGGAGTGTCTGATAGAGTGGACAGTGAGTGGACACAGTGTTTAAGCACTCCAGCAGCACTGCTGTGCCTGATCCACGCGTACCAGAGCAACACACACTAACACACCACCACCATGTCAGTGTGAAGGGAAGTCAGTGTAGAATGATTTTATTCCAGTTCATTTTGGAGCGTTTCTATTGGTCCATTCATCAGGATAGATTTGGGCTCACTCTGTAGAGCAACTGCTGATTAAGATGATGTCAAACAGTGAAAACCAGGAAAACAGGTTTACAAGTATTATGATAATGTATTATTGTCATATCGCCCACTCCTACGGCTGAGAATAGTCGTGACATCAGTGCCAGGCATTTACATTCTCATAGTGTGCGCTCTAAATGCCAGGCAGACAATGGACTGCAGCCTTTGACCCCGCAGCAGCGGGCAGCGCTGGTGGAGAGTGGACGAGTGAGAGAGAAAGAGAGCGAGAGAGGGAGAGGAGGAGGAAGCTAATGAAAGCAGCTAGAATGGAGGAAACGGCTCCGAAAGGACGAACGCGGAGCAGCGCCGCTGTCAGCCTGCCATGGGGCCGGAGGGCAAAGCACAGGTCAGCAGAGGAAGCAGAGGTGGAAACAATAGCCAGGAGAAAGGAATGGAATTGGAGCGTCTAAATGGAACGAGTTGCGGGAGGTGTGTTGAGCTTAAAAGGGGTCTAGTTGAGCGCGAAGGAAAAACTTTACCGAGGCTTTTGTGAGAATCAATATTATGCAAGTAGGTAAGTAGGTCTGGAAGTGTCTGAGCCACAAGCCTGCAATTAACGAGTGCAATTAATGTGCAACACAGCAACCTTAGAGGAGGAGCAGGAGGAGGAGAAACTTCTTCACCTTCGGTGCAAGTTAATGTACAGAGATGAAGAACGTCGTTTTGGAGCATTTCTATTCATCACGTCCATTCGTCAGCCTGACCCAGACTGGGAACAGTGTCAAAAACGTCCAAGCAACTGGCCAATTTTCTATTAATCCCCAGTTTAATATGTCCGTTTTCCTTAATGTCCTAAAAGATTCACCCACTATATGGTTTACGGTTAATGATGCTTTTGAATGATCTCCATAGAAATAGAAGGAGATGATCTAGAACCTAATGCCACTATCTCTACTGCCAACTGTGTGCTAGACAGCTAGATTAAATTAAATAAAGCTGTTTGGAAGCTTTTGGGACGACAGTGTTGGGTGCTGTTGTCAATGACAACCTGGGTCAGCAGTTAAGGTTTGCCATAGTATCAGAACTCTGGACCACGTGAGGCCCACAACCTACCATGTGAAACATTTGCACAGCATTTCTATTTCAGGCCACAACTGCTCCAGCTGTTGTGGCTGTGGAACCTGAATTTGGATGACTGGACTGGACCATGCCTTGTTTTACATCTGGAAGAGGTATGAAGAGCCCAGGTTTTGGCTGTAGCGCAGAGCAGCTGTGTTCTCTGGATCAGTGGCTCCTGACCTTCGTCCTGGAGAACCCCCTGCCCAGCACATTTCAGTGCTTGCTCCCAGCACACCAGATCCAGTTACGATCATTAACAACACCTTCCAGAGCTGAAGATGGTGTATTAGGTTTTGGTCACACTGTTGAGATGACAGCACTGTAACTATGAGGGTGATGTCTTTGTAGCTGTTCTTGGATCTCCACACCTCCAGTGTTCTGGATTTTACCTGGTTGTTGTCCAAACTGAGACACGTCAATATACAGCCGATTGTAATCCCAATTCAAACCACCTGCAAACTTATTTGGGATCCAGTTCATAAAAAGTCAAAATTCAATACACAATGAAAATGGACACTGTTCTTAGAGAATGTGCTGTAGAAGGTTCTGCATAGAACCTTCTATATTAAGCCCCAAAAAGGGCTCTCCTATTATTACAAGTTTGACTTCGTAAAAAATAGTAGAACCCTTTTTTGGCACCATACAAAACCCTTTTCCAAAAGTCTACACAAAGAACATGGGGGTTCTTTTATTCTATATAGAATCACAGACACTGAAAGAACCCTTTGCGTGATTAAAGGGTTCTTCAGATTGATGGAGAATGCACTGTTGAGGGCTGTATATAGAACCTTTTCGACAAGGTTCTGTATGGCACCAAAAAGGGTTTGACATCATAGCAAGAGTAACAACCACAAAACCCTTTTCAGAAACGTTCTGTATAGAACACTTTCACAATGCAAACAAAGGACTCCTTGAGTGTGTTGAGGAAAGAACCATTGGAATCACTAAAGAACCCCCCTTATTAAGTGTGTTCCAAAAATCACCTGGTCTTTAACAGAATTTTTTTCGTCAGGCAGGTTTAATTTCGTGGCAAATGAACTTGTAATTTTCATCTGTGAATTAAATCTGTGAGATTTCACTTCGTCAGGTAAGAAAGTCGGTGAATGGAAACGGCAGCAGTGCTATAGGGTGCAGATTTACACCTTTACATGTCACCACGTGCGGCAGGTTGTGTCTTCACTCTGTTAAACGCCGGTTTTCTGGGCCGTGAGAACGGCAGCCGTCCGTAAGCCGTGTGCAGGTTTTGGTGTAGAATCGGCGGCGAGATGAGAGCTGGGGAATATTTTTATCTTCCCACCGTCTGTCCAGACAGTTATTTATTTAGAACAATAGGGCTGCAGTGGAGCCTGCGAGCCGACTGCTCTGCTGTCTGAAAGCAGCCTGCTTTCGCCGGAGCTCTTCAGCTTTAGCTGGAAAACATCAGCCCGAAGTAAAGAGCTGCGACAACTTCCACTCTTCTCCTCCTTTCTAACGTGCTGCAGACTAAACCTACCGCTTCGATATGCATTCTGCTGCAGAGTATCTCAACCCCGGTCCTGGAGGCCCCCCTACCCCGCACAAGCAGGGAATCCACTAAAGCATGCAGGGTGGGGGTTCCTTCTTCAGGGGAATTCAAAAGAGTTGGTTGGAGTAGCTGTGTCTACTGTCCATGAAGGCTTTCCACAAGATTTCGGAGCATTGCTGTGAAGATTTGATTGCACTGTCTTCATATCACTATTGGATGAAGCTCCATCATTCCAGAGAACGCAGCTCCACAGCTCAGTGCTGTGTTAGTGTGTGTTGTGCTGGTACGAGTGGATCGGACACAGCAGTGCTGCTGGAGTGTTTCAACACTGTGTCCACTCACTGTCCACTCTATGAGACACTCCTACCGAGTGTCTCCACCTTGTAGATGTAAAGTCAGAGACAGAAGCTCATCTGTTTTCGCACAGTTTGTGTTGGTCGTCCTCTAGTCCTTCATCAGCGCTCACAGGACGCTGCCCACAGGATGCTGTCGGCTGGATGTTTCCGGTTGGTGGACTGTTCTCGGTCCAGCAGGGACACTGAGGGGTTTAAACACTCCAGCAGCACTGCTGTGTCTGATCCACACTAGATGTGTGTTTGTGTGCGTGAAAGCTTGTGTATGGTACTCTGTGATGGATTGGTGCCCTGTCCAGTGAAGAGAATGAGAGGATAGATGGACAATATAGTGGTAATACAGTATATTTTATTGTGTGTGTGTGTGTGTGTTTGTGTGTGTGTGTGTGTGTGTGTGTGTGTACGCCATTCTGGACATACAAGGTTTTTGCATGACGGCACTGATATTGTAAAATACACATATATTGTGTGAGTTGAGGCTGAATGTTTAGGTGTGTTTGAAGATGCTGTATGGAAAGTGTTGGCTGGTTGGAGACGAAAGTGTGTGTGTGTGTGTGTGTGTGTGTGTGTGTGTGTGTGTGTGTGTGTGTTTTGGCTGGGAATTTTACCCAATCCTCGGGCATCCTCCACTGTGTAATGACAGGTTATGAGGAGGGTTTTTTGGTAATAAAAGCAGACTTTTATGCTGGATCCTGGCGGCTCAGTACACAAGGGGAGGTGGTAGAACATTGCTGCAGTCCGTCCGTGAGGAGCAGTGTGTCTGAACGCTGCAGCAGCGCCGAATTAAGATTCCCTACATTCTTCGTTACGCCGTCACTTCGACCCTGCGATGAAGCCAGTCATTAATGTAATAGCAGCTTTAAGACCAGCCCGAAACGCCACGTGGCACACCCTTAAAACTCCAAACTTCTTGACTTTTCGGCGAGGAAATCTGCCGTTAGATGAACGAATCCCTGCGGCCTTCCATTTAAACACTGGGAATCTCACTTGAGACCAAATTCATGCCCACAAAAAAGTAATTAAACAGGCCAAGAAAGGAAAGCGAGCAGTGCTGGCCAGACTGCCGGAGCCTGAATCGCTTTTCAGGAAGGCTTCCATCAGCCATCAGGTGCTGGCCAACTTTCTGCACCTCTTTCTTTTATTCCCGTTTCTTTTCTGTTCCCCATTCCGTCTCTTTTTCTGGAGAAAGGGTGAAGATGTAATGGCTGTGGAAGCTGCAGAGCTCTGCTCCTACACAGTCTAAACCAGGGCTTTATTCCTGCTCCACAGTTAAAACAAAGCGAGGAGCGAACATCCGAATAAAGCTCGGCCTCCGTGTCTAAATATTTATGAGCGGGAGTGGATGTCCCGTCTGTTTACTTTAGCTGGTAGACTTTAATATCCCTGGAACAGTGACGAGCGGAGGGAGGGAGGGAGGGAGGGAGGAGAGAGAGAGAGAGAGAGAGAGAGAGACTTTTTTTAGAGGTTTTCTGAAATATACTATATGTCCAAATATTAGTGTCATTCAGCCGCTTTAAGCTGCACCCATTGCTGACACAGATGTGCAAATGTACACACAGCCTGTTGAGAATAGAATAGAACCTCCAGATGAACCTATTATTACCATGTCTAGTACCAGGTGTGGACTAGAGGGTATAAAGCCCCCCAGCGTCGAGCTGTGGAGCAGTGGAGCTGTGTTCTCTGGAATGATGGAGCTCCATCCGGTACTTTATGGATGAGTCAGGGAGTTTGGGGATGATGTCATCTAATCAGTCTGGTCTTCTGGATGAAAGATTGGATTGAAATATGTCAGATCTAATCTTCTTGTCATACTTCGGTAGGACTAACTCATTCAGCATCTACTGAATGTTGTTAAGTAGGCTGTTCTGGATACTGAGCCTAAAAGACTGATGTATGCAAATGATCTCCATTCTGATTGGTTTATTCTTAAAGCCCATAAAGCTGGGCCAAAAATCCACAGGTGGACAGTGGGAGTGAGGGTCCCGTGTTGGTGGGGTGTTTTGGGCCTGGATGGAGGGGCTCTCTTTCTATCTCTCTGCACTCTTTCTTTCTCTCGCTCTCTCTGTGCTCTCGTCCTCTCTCTCTCACCTCTCTCTCTCCCTTGTTCTCTGCTTTATTTCTCTATGTTTACCTTTCTTGTTCTTTCTCTCTCTCCATCTTATTGTTTATATCTCTCTTTCTTCTCCCCGTTCCCTCTCTCTCTCTCTCTCTCTCTCTCTCTCTCTCTCTCTCTCTCTCTCTCCCCCACCCTGTGTGTGTGTGTGTGTGTGTGTTATGTAAGCAGCCCTCCTGTGGTTTTTCCTCTCTTCTCACACTCGTTCTCTCCATGGTGTCCAGACTCCAGATAAGAGTTGTTGCAAATATCATCCTTCCTTTCTATCTTTCATCTTCCCTCGTTCACGCTGCCACCTCTCCACCCCTGCCTGACCACCGTCACTAATAAACTCCATTAATACAGGTGTCAGTCCGAGTGTGGGGGTCCACACTGCTGGGTCCGCGACTGGGGTCCGGACTGGGGTTCTCATCACAACCGTGTGCTTGAGTGCGGAAAAATGACCGGTTCTTTGTAAACATTCTTATGGTTTTAAAATTAAACTATTTGTTTGTTTTTGTTGCTTGAAAGTTTGTGACCCCTTTAGAATTTCCTATATTTCTGCAGAAATTTGATTTCCACACAAGTCCTAAACGTAGATAATGAACCAAATCGAACAAACGAGACACAAATATTACACTCATTCATTTATTTATTGAGGAAAATGATCCAACATTTCATACCTCTGAGGGCAAAAGTATGAGAACCTTTAGGATGAGCAGACCTTCTCATAGAAGGTCTAGATAGATAGAAGTTCTATCTAACCTTTTGAAGATGACCTGTTTTAGTTAAGGAACAGGGATCTATCAAAATCTGATCAGACGAACAGAGGATGTTGCTCAGAAGAAAAGCTGTTGAGGCTCATCAGGGAGGAAAACGTTTCAAAACCATCTCTGAAGGGTTTGGACTCCACTGATCCACAGTCAGTCATGTGTATAAATGTAGGGAATTCAGGACCATTGTCACCCTCCCCAGGAGTGCTCCACCAACAAAGAGCACACCAACAGCAAGGTGTGTAATAGTCTGTGCGCTCATAAAGGAACCCAAGGGAACTTCTAAGAAACAGCTTTTCTTACTTTGGTGATTGTTCATGAGTCCACCATCAGGAGATCACTGAACAGTGATAGGCATGACGGGGTTGTAGGAGTAAGCTTCTGCTATATGGACAAGCCAGAAGTGGTGTGGTGGTATTAACAAGGTTTGGGTCTGTTTTGAGTTAGGATGGCTTGCACTCAAGAACATCTGCCTGTGAGCTGAATCTCAAGATAAGGTGGGCCATGCAGAAAGACAACGACCCTGAGCCCGCAAGAGTTTCTGTCCAAACGTTTTGGAAAGTCATGATCTTTAAACATCAAGTCCTTTCAGTCTAAGCAGAGTTCTTTATATCAGCACTTAAAACTTTAATATTGCCTGGACACGAAATAAGACAAGCATTTTACCAATAAAACCATTAAATACAGGAAGATATATTGATCATTTAACATAAAACAGCAGCAGAGAGTCCATGCAAATACAGCCCAAATGGAACATTTTCACCCAGAACCGAGTTCTCATGGTGAAGATATTCATATTAATGAATGCAGAGCTGAGATCAACATGGACTCAGAGACAACAGACAAGATTTCCCACTAAGAATTCCCCCTGAAGTATGTCGAGGGAGACTTGCGGTGTTATATTTATGACATTTAAATCAGTTCTATGTCACCGAACATGTTGGATAATTTATCTCTGAGTACTGAAAATCAGATCTCCGTTCTCTGAAACTCCAGCTGGACACATTACCATAAACTAAAAGTCTGAATCATGTTTATGGGGGTGGAGGTTCTCCTCTCAATGGACACCCAGCCTACGTGCTTAGACACCCAAACTTCTTTCCACTGTATGGCCAAAGATGACCGCACAGCGAGACGGGTCTCTGGCAGACTGGACGCACTAATGAGCGCCTTTAATGCTGTTTAACCCTTTAAACCACAGCCTTTTTGTTCAGCGATCGAGCCTAAGACTGCAGTTCTACTCCAGTTCATGCCAAAGGTGTAGAGACGGTAGTTCCACTGCTCCATGGCCTAAAGCTAGGTGATTGGATATGACTCATGTCCCAATATGCATAACCTTTAGAACTCTAGGCCATTTTCGTGGGTTGTTTTTGTAGTTTGACATATTCAACAGAAAATTAGAGATGTATTTATAAGAGACACACACAAGATCTTGTTATTTTGAGGAGATCCTCCTCAGGTTTGTTTTCATTAAAAAAACAATCTGTGTCTGGGTCTGTGATGTCATCAGCCCCGCCTCCTCTCTCTGATCAGTCAGAGTCTGTATGCAGGTTGAGCATCAGCCCCGCCCCTCTCTCTGGTCAGTCAGAGTCTGTATGCAGGTTGAGCATCAGCCCCGCCTCCTCTCTCTGATCAGTCAGAGTCTGTATGCAGGTTGAGCATCAGCCCCGCCCCCTCTCTCTGATCAGTCAGAGTCTGTATGCAGGTTGATCATGTTCACATGGACAGAGCAGTAAACACGCACTGGAAGTTACTTTGGTATTCAAACTGAAATTTAATTTAGTTGGAAAGGAGTTAATTTTACTTGTCTTCTGAACTGAATTACTGACTGATAATTCATCACACTATGATGAGACCGTGGATATTTAGGGGGTCTTGTAGTTTTTTATGATATGTGTATCGTGCCTGTAGGTTACTCCGGTCTAGAAAACGGAGGCAGGTCTTGTGGGGTTTTCCTGGTATGCAGTGGTCAGTGCCTACCAAAAGTGCTCCAAAGAAGGACAACTGGTGAACCTGTGACTGGCATATGGGGACCAAGGTTCAGTGATGCCCATGAAGGTCCCACTTTACCTCAATTTATAGGACTTAAAGGATCTGTTGTAACATTAGTCTTGGTGCCAGATACCACAGGACACCTTCAGAGAAGTGTTGTCATGGAATCCATGCCTGAACTGGTCAGAGCTGTTTGGGAGGCACGAGGGGGACCTTCACAAAATTAGGCCGGTTGTTTTAATGATACGGCTGATATCTGTATATCAAGGTATTCTAGCAGTAACCCTCCCACCTCTACTAACATGGTGAGCTCCTAATCCATTTTTGATGTGTATACAGAGCTTCCTGCAGTTCAGGTTTACTCTGTCTCTGCTCCCGTACTGACATCACCTGGAAATCGCTTACCCAAGGTGACATGTCTGGCCCACAAAGGGCAGCCGCCGCAAATATTTCACCTTATTAAAAATACATCGATGGGCTCTGGTTTTTAAGGAGGTGCTGTTTGGTCAAGGTTGTATTTGTAGGCTTTTATTTATAACATTTTGTCTGTTGTGAGATCTTCCTGACCTAGAATGTGCACAAATACGTGAGTGTGAGAGCGAGAGGTAGAGAGTCAGAGAGTCAGAGAGAGAGAGAGAGTCTGAATATGTTCCTGGAAAGCATCCTGACTCTGGCTGAGGCACATGGCTTACACATGTGCTGCGGAGTGTGAGGCAGCGTGCAGGAGCCGGGCCGGTTCTCCGGGTGGAGTCCGATGGTGCAGTGCCCACCGAGCAGGGGTGTAATTCTCTGATCCAGGGTGATTTGACTCTTAAACTCCACATTTACAGCAGCTACACTTTCAGGTATATAGTGCATGTGTACACGTACAGAAACAACGTTAGATATACCATCTACACCACTGTTCAAAACACACATATTTAATGTTATATAAAGGTAACTACAGGTAGACGCTCTCACTGACACTGACTTTATGTTTATTTGGGTTTATTGTAATGTTATATAGAGTTAATTACAGGTAGACGCTCTCACTGACACTGACTTTATGTTTATTTGGGTTTATTCTAATGTTATATAGAGTTAACTACAGGTAGACGCTCTCGCTGACACCGACTTTATGTTTATTTGTGTTTATTCTAATGTTATATAGAGTTAATCACAGGTAGACGCTCTCACTGACACTGACTTTGTTTATTTGGGTTTATTTTAATGTTATATAGGGTTAATTACAGGTAGACGCTCTCACTGACACAGACTTTACGTTTATTTGGGTTTATTCTAATGTTATATAGAGTTAATTACAGGTAGATGCTCTCACTGACACTGACTATGTTTATTTGGGTTTATTCTAATGTTATATAGAGTTAATTACAAGTAGACGCTCTCACTGACCACTGACTGATTTATAAGAGAGCTGCTGATGTTAAAGGCATGACTGGTTCCAGTGGGAATCAGTGGATTGGACGTATTGGACGTCCCTCAGTTCTCGGGTCCAATGACTCTTCAGAATATTACTCTCGCTCGAGTTGACTGATTAAAGGGGCGAAACTAAAGCCCACCACCGACACCACCTACAGTATATTTGGGTTGGGACGTACTCAGTTACATGATGTTCTATTTTCAGCTTTTTGTCATTGCTGTGTGTGTGTGTGTGTGTGTGTGTGTGTGTGTGTGTGTGTGTTTTCTGAGTGCTGTGTTGGACAGGTGAGGTATTGTTCTTCACACAGCCATATGGCTCAGTAATCCTCCAACGTGAACACACCAAATTTCAAAAAGGTCACGAAGCAAGGGCGATGATGGTCCAAGGCGACGTGTGTGTGTGTGTGTGTGTGTGTGTGTGTGTGTGTGTGTGTGTGTGTGTGTGTGTGTGTTTGTGTGTGTGCTGATGTCCAACTAGTGTTCTTTTACATTTTGTACTTTGTCCTCAGGCCTTCTCGTGCTGCAATGTAAACTTGACCTTCATCAGTGCTGTTGCATTATGAGACACACAAGCAACAAAAACAGAGCAAAACAACTTAAAAACAATGTAAATAATATCTAAACACGTTTATTACAGTAACAGAGATGATATTTCATATGTAGGAACGTTTCCTCCAGAAGGACGTGAGGGATTGCAGTGTTATTGGGACGTGAATCAATCACTGATCAATACTGTAAACTGATCTGATCAATATTTATTGATCTACTCATACAGAAGTGGTGTCTCTCAGTACGGCGTCGGGTTTAACACAACACACCAGACGTCTCTGCATGGAGCTGTAGAGGTTCCTAATGGTGTCCTGTGATGATCCATCCCATGCAGCTTGAATGTTCTCACTCGGTTCTGCAGATGGTGTGGTAGGGGTGGAGTGTTGATAGAGCGTCCAATAGCATCCACACATGTTCAATCAGGGACAGGTCTGGAGATGAGACCGACCACGGCGTAGTATCTGTGTCTTCAAGACGAGATCTTGAGATGGCAGCAGTGTGTGGACGAGCGTCGTCCTGTTGGAACAGAGCACCGGAGTGTGTGTTCAGAGAAGGTAGAACCACTGGTCGCAGAACCTCGTTAACGTAACATCGGTCTGTTAAAGTGTCTGTAATGAAGACTGACGGTGATCTGGCATCGTACCAAACTGCACCCACACCACAACAAGCCGTGGACCTTGGCGCTGACCACGGTGCCTCCACACGTGGATATGTTGGTCATCTCCTCCAACAGCAAAAAACAAAAATGTGTGTGTGTGTGTGTGTGTGTGTGTATATGCTGGAGCTGATAATGACAGTGTTTCCAGACTAGGAAGATTGATAACCGTGCTGTCCTCCAGCTCCGCTGGCAGTGTGTGAGACTGATGTTCAGAATTGAAGGGTTGTCTGGGGAGTTTTCTGTGATGAATTAATTTTGTTCATATCACAGTTAATCAGCAGTGGCTTGACCGACCCTGATATGTGTGCTGTGCTAATTAGAGCCATCACAATCCACACTGTATGAGGTGTCTTCAAAACGTACTGACCTTTATTCATAAATACTCGTATTCAGACACAACAATCTTACACTAATCTCCATCAAAGTCGTCCCCTTGGGCCGCCTCACGTCTCTGCTCCTCTGCGTCTCTTTTGAGATGGCCCGTGGCTGCTCCGTCCCATTCTGCACAATGTCCTCTCTGGACCGGAATCAGTAGGGAGCCTGACGAAGCACAGGTGTGCTGTGTTTGACCAGGGAACTCTGTGAGACGCAAAAGGCCGGACCTGTGGGCAGAGGGCAGTGGGCAGCTCCGTCGCAATAATGCACCCGTCCGTTCTTCACATTCAATACAGGGTCTCCAGGGCTTCTTCAGGTTCCCTACTCTCCCCACATGGCTCCGTGTGACTTCTGGCTTTTCTCTAAAGCTGAATCTTATGAAGAATGCGATGAAGCTGCCATGGACCATCTCTAAAGAAGCGTTCCAGTGTATATATAAGCGTTATATATATACGTACTCTGTAGCCTCAGAAACAGCCTCGCACGGTGACTGAGTACCGTGTCCCAGCCCACAGGATTCAGCTGTGTTTGAGCTGTTGTGTAACCAAATCCCACATTTACAATCTGATGAAGACAGGTGGTTATCTGAGCCAGTGGGTTTAACCCCAGTTTAACCTTCTGACCCATGTGTGAATTTAATCTCCCATTCTCTCTTTGCCCTCCCTCCCTCCCTCCCTCCCTCCTACACACATTAATACACCTTACATACTTCATCTACTAACTTGTGCATTATACAGCGTATATTTATATATATATATATATATATATATATATATATATGTATACAGTGATCAGCTATAACATTATGACCTTCAATGATCAGGACCACCCCACAGGACCACCACAGAGCAGCTATTATGTGGGTGGTGGGTCATTCTCAGCACTGCAGTCACACTGACATGGTGGTGGTGTGTTAGTGTGGATCAGACCCAGCAGTGCTGCTGGAGTGTTTAAACCCCTCAGTGTCACTGCTGGACCGAGAACAGTCCACCAACCAGAAACGTCCAGCCGACAGCGTCCTGTGGGCAGCGTCCTGTGAGCACTGATGATGGACTAGAAGACGACCAACACAAACTGTGCAGAAACAGATGAGCTTCTGTCTCTGACTTTACATCTACAAGGTGGAGACACTCGGTAGGAGTGTCTCATAGAGTGGACAGGGAGTGGACACAGAAAGGGGGGGGTGGGGTTCAGAAGAAAAGAGATTAGATGTGTAGGTGTCCCAGAAGTTCATGATGAATGGACCAATGAAAATGGTCCAAAATTAATATTGACATCAATTAAAGGTTGTAAATACGTAAATATGAGATACAAGGGTTTGCCTAATTGTGACAATATTGCCTGTTTTCTGTCCTTTAACTACATAATAAACTCCGTCACTTACACAGATCTACACCCATCTTCAATCATCTTTGACTTTTTGTATCACATTAACCGTTAAGAGCAGAACATAACAACCAGAATCTTCAGAGATTTCGTTCTTCCAAAATCAACAGAGAACCACCTTGACCAGTGCGTGGTTTAGAGGCCAGCGCTGGGCGAGCGAGAGCGAGATAAAGAGGGAGGGAGGTAGAAGTGAAGTGAATGGCTGTGGCTGAGGGTGTTGACGGGGTGTGTGCTGTGATATTCTATCTGTACATGTCAAATACAGCCGAAGTGAAAACCAAACAGGGATCACATGCCGAAAGTGCTGGACCCGTACAGAGCCACTGACTCCGGGCCAGCACTCTATCTCTCTCTCCCTCTCTCTCTCTCTCTCTCTATCTCTCTCTCTATCTCTCTCTGTCTCTCTCTCTGTCTCTCTCTCTCTCTCTCTCTCTGTCTCTCTCTCTGTCTCTCTCTCTCTCTCTCTCTCTCTGTCTCTCTCTCTCTCTCTCTGCTTTCTCTCTCTCTCTCTCTCTTCTCTCGTGTTTTTGGAAAGGCGGTATGCTGTTTCTTGTGGTTGCGGTTTCATACCCTTTGACTTTTGCAAGCCACTCGGTCATTAACTATACATTGAGTAAACAGACTTGGCCGAGCGGCTTGGCACGGCCAGCTTAAGGGCAGGAATTATGGAAATATATTATTTCTGCAGCCAGTTCAGTGCGGCTTGGCCTAAAATGTAGAATTTATGTGCAGATAAGTTGATATTTAACTAAATTATAAACTGCAATAAATATGATCCACTTATTAATATTAAGGCTCAGTATTCAGTAGCTACTGTGAATTATTCAGTACATACTCTACATTATTCAGTACATACCTAAATTATCCAGTACATACTCTACATTATTCAGTACACATCCTAAATTTTTCAGTACCTGCAATAAATTATTCAGTACATACTCTACATTATTCAGTACATACTCTACATTATTCAGTACATACTCTAAATTATTCAGTACATACTCTACATTATTCAGTACATACTCTACATTATTCAGTACCTGCACTAAATTATTCAGTACATACTCTACATTATTCAGTACCTGCTATGAATTATTCAGTACCTGCTATGAATTATTCAGTACCTGCTATGAATTATTCAGTACCTGCAATAAATTATTCAGTACCTGTGATGAATTATTCAGTACCTGCAATAAATTATTCAGTACCTGTGATGAATTATTCAGTACATACTCTAAATTATTCAGTACATACTCTACATTATTCAGTACCTGCTATGAATTATTCAGTAGCTTCTATAAATTATTCAGTACCTATTATATATTATTCAGTACATACTCTAAATATTCAGTACCCATGAATTATTCAGTACCCGTTATGAATTATTCAGTACCTGCACTAAATTATTCAGTACCTGTGATGAATTATTCAGTACATACTCTAAATTATTCAGTACCTGCTATGAATTATTCAGTACCTGCTATGAATTATCTAGTACTCGCTATGAATTATTCAGAACCTGTGATGAATTATCTAGTACATACTCTAAATTATTCAAATCTATGAATTATTCAGTACATACCTACATTATTCAGTACTCTGCTATGAATACTTAATTCCTAAGAATTAAGTGTGTGTGTGTGTGTGTGTGTGTGTGTGTGTGTAATTGTGTGTGTGTATATATATATATATATAAAATGTTGTCTGTTGAAATGGTAAATGGTAGTCAAGGTGCTCTGGAGTCCAGCACTGCGGTGACCTGCTGGTTTGACTCAGAAGCTCTGTGGATCTGAGAGACTCTCTTCTGGTCTGATAGGTAAATATTTCAGTCTGTTGCTCACTTTATGGACTGACTCAACTTGAGCTGGAGCTGAACTCCAGGAGAAGGCCGTCCCCATTGAAGAGTTGTGCAGAGTAAATGCAGGGGTTTACTGTGCAGGGACGGACGGCGGTGTAACTCCATCAGGTGCGTCTGGGTCCGCGGGATGCACACAGCTGGTTTGCTGAATCGGTGCTGCAGTCCGCATATACTAGAACCATTGAGTTCTAGACACTGTTCTTTACCATTATTTATTAATATCTAAGATATTTTCATGGTACACAATCACTATTTTCACATGCAGACAAGAAAATCTGGGGCAGATTCTAAAACCAAGCATTGAAAGACTCATTCTGAAGACAGGGCTTTGATATAGTACAGCCCCGGTTCCACTCTCTGTAACGGAACTGAGGTGGTCAGTGGTTTTAAGACTGGACGATATCCACCATATCCAGGTTTGTATCATGATAAAGAAATGTATCGTAATGCGCTTCCCTTGTTTATAAGTAAACAAAACCAGAACCACTGTAGGGTTTTCTTAATCTTTACTTTTTAATGTTTCTCAATCAACATTCCCAGTTAGAGAACTCGGACATTATGGAAACGGCTGGAGTTCCCAACACTAAACGTACAATAAATAAAATTCGTAAATTTGTTATTTTTTAAAATATCCCGAAAAAGTTTGAAGAACGTCCAGAAAACGGAACAGTTTGAACGTTCTGAAAACCAGAACCGTGAAATTGATAATGTTCATGTAACGTTCTGCCATCATTTTCCATCTTGGCGTTCTAAGATTGCCCTCTGTCCCAGCAGTATTCTCCTGACTCTGCTCTTGTTGTGTGACTTGTTTTGCTATCCGGTGTTGACCAGAGGAGGATGAGTTCCCCTGCGGGAGGCTTGGTCCCCGGGGTTCTCAGGTTTCTCTTCTTGCTCCGAGGGACTTTTTTCCTGCCACTGTCGCTCTTGGTTTGCTCACAAGAGACGTAGAAACGAGTTTGTGCAAAGCTGCTTTGCAGGAACAACAACGTGTATAAAACACAACTCAAATCAGCCATAACATTAAAACCACTGACAGGTCAACTGAATAATACTGATGATCTGGTTCCTGTCAGGGGTGGGATCTACATATTAGTATGTAAGTGAAGCAGGACAAATGGACAATCTGAGACACTTTGACAAGAACCAAAGTGTGATGTTCTAGATGACAGGGTCAGGACATCTCCAAAGCATCACACACATCTTGGTGCTCAAAAGAAGGATAACTGGTGCCCAAGGGTCACTGATGGTCATGGAGGTTTCAACTCACAAGTGCTTACTCTTGTCTGATCATTAAAGTAGGTCTGACTATTAAAGTGGGTCTGATCATTAAAGTGGGTCTGACTGGCCAGCGGACCATCATTAAAGTGAGTCTGATCATTAGAATGTGTCTGATCATTAAAGTGGGTCTGATCATTACAGTGGGTCTGATCATTAACGTGGGTCTGATCATTAGAATGTGTCTGATCATTAGAATGTGTCTGATCATAAGCAGTGGGTCTGACTAATAAAGTGAGTCTGATCATTGTGAATGTGTCTGATCATTACAGTGGGTCTGATCATTAAAGTGAGTCTGATCATTAGAATGTGTCTGATCATTAAAGTGGGTCTGATCATTACAGGGTCTGATCATTAACGGGTCTGATCATTAGAATGTGTCTGATCATTAGAATGTGTCTGATTATTACAGTGGATCTGATCATTAGAGTGGGTCTGATCATTAAAGTGAGTCTGATCAGCGAATGTGTCTGATTGCCACAGGGTCTGGTCATTAACGCGGGTCTGATCAGTTGTGAATGTGTCTGATCATTACAGTGGGTCTGATCATTAACGTGGGTCTGATCATTAGAATGTGTCTGATCATTAGAATGTGTCTGATCATTACAGTGGGTCTGATCACTAAAGTGAGTCTGATCATTAGAATGTGTCTGATCATTACAGTGGGTCTGATCATTAACGTGGGTCTGATCATTAGAATGTGTCTGATCATTACAGTGGGTCTGATCATTAACGTGGGTCTGATCATTAGAATGTGTCTGATCATTAGAATGTGTCTGATCATTAAAGTGGGTCTGATTGTTTTTATAGTTATCGCTGGTATATGACCAGAGACCACCAACTTTCTCATACAGTCTGACAGTAGTTTTAATGTTATGGCTGTATTGCTGTATTTCCTGCCCTGTGAACTCTTGACACCGTACAGACCCTGAGTTCAGTTCCATCAGCAGCTTACTCGGTTTACTGTAATGAAGGACAGATTTCCATGCAACGAGGTGCTGGATGGGAACTGGGAATACTGGCCTTCCTCCAGGAGAGCTCAGGAAATGGTGAAGTTAATTCACTCGCTCACGCACAGTCTAATCTTCGTGTTTTTGCGAGCGAACAAATCAACACTCGCATTCTCCGAGGCCTCAGACCCGAGCACAGCACTGTACCTGACATTTAGGTCACCTTCTGTCTGGGCATGACGTGCAGCGCTTTTGTTGTTTAACGCAGTAGAACCCCCGTTAAATACCGAGAACTCCGGCTTCCTGGGTTGATGGGACTCAGTTTGATCCTGCCCCAGATAATCTCCCACACTTTGAGGATTTATTTTTCCTGTTTGTCCTAGCCACTCTAAAGCTGTTCTGGAGGTCACCTGCGGATCGGGGCCACCTCGCCGCCGCTGAGCCAGAGCAGGTACAGGCTGCCGGAGCAGTCGGCTGAAAGGTGTACGGGGGCGGGCGAGGTTAACGGCGGTTCATAAGTTCAGCCGTCTCTCCGAATGCGAGGGATTTGTGGCTTTAATGAACCAGCTTTCTGTGTGCGAGCTTTGAAGCTGCACTGTTTGTATCTCTGGGCACTCCACTAAGCCAGATTAGTGTAAATAGTGAAGCATATTAGCCCAAAGGTGCTGAAAACACCGTCGGATTCTGTGTTGGGCTGGCGTTCGGCCTCCGCAGGTGGCAGGTACTGTTTGTTATGGAAGGACCCCGCCGCTTCGGAGTGGAGGTGATTAGGTTCCAGCAGGGCGCGGGGTTTAGGTCCGTGGTTTGGAAGCCTGTTCTGTGTTCAGGACAGACCCTTCAACTGCTTTTGTTCTTGCAGTGTAAAGACGAGGTCCCTGATGCTTGATAGGTGATGAAATGAAAGGGCCCATATTGGACTTTTCATTAATAATCATGATTGATGTTGTTAATCAAGAGATCACATCGCAGCACAATGACTGTCTGACGCTGAACCACAACGTCACGACGTTGTTTCTACTATCACTGTTCACTTCTCTCAGCTTCTCTGACCACACAGGAGCACTTCGTAGTTCTATAATTAGACTACTGACCTCCTGTTTCTCTGCACACCTTGTTATCCTCCTTTCACCCTGATCTTCAATGGTCAGGACCCCACAGGACCACCACAGAGCAGCTGTTATGTGGGCGGTGGGTCATTCTCAGCACTGCAGACACTCTGACGTGGTGGTGGTGTGTGGTACTGCTGTGTCTGATCCACTGGTACCAGCACAACGCATACTAACACAACACACACATCATAGCTGCTCTGTGGTGGTCCTGTGGGGTCCTGACCACTGAAGATCAGGGTGAAAGGAGGAGAATAAAGTCTGCAGAGAAACAGATGGTCAGCAATCTAATTATAGAACTACAAAGTGCCCCTGTGTGGTCAGTGAAGAAACAAGGAAGTGGTCATAATGTGGTTGTACATTACATCCCCTTTTTGGCACCCATGGCCAAAGTCAGATAGGCCAGGTTGAGATGGTTTGGACAGGTGTTGAGGAGGAATAAGGGATACATCGGACAAAGAATGTTGGAGATGGAGCTGCCGGGCAGAAGGAGAAGAGGTAGACCTCAGAGAAGGTTTATGGATGTTGTGAAGGTGGACATGGAGATGGTTGGTGTAACAGTAGAGGAGGCAGGGGATAGGGCAAGATGGAGGCAGATGATCCGCTGTGGCGTCCCCTAAAGGGAGCAGCCGAAAGAACAAAAGTATTGGGACATCTGCCCGTTGATCAATGTAATTGTGTACCAAAGGTCACATCTGCAAGGTCCACCTGGAAACCACTTCGAACCTTTCAGGTGTGCTCCTGTGTTTGTCCCTGCTGCTGAACTCATAAACAGTCCTCTCTCTCTGCAGTGACTGGTTATTTCCCAGTACCACACCAGTGAAACTCTGACCAACTCGATCTCTCTACAGCAAGGGATGAGATGTTGACGTTCTGGAGCTCCATCATTCCGGGGAACACAGCTCACTGCTGGGGGGCTTTATACCCCTCTAGACCATGTCTGGCATTAGACATGGTGCCAACCATGAGGTCTATGATGCTCGTGGAGGTCAAACCTCACAACTGGTGGTGTCAGATACCACAGATGTGCCTTCAGAGGTCTTTTAACGCCCCTCCACGCCACTTCATGATCACTTGGATCACTACGATGAAGGAAGGGCTCGGAAGGATACCTGGCACTAGGACTGGCGCTCGCTGTGAAATAAAGTCATTTAGCATTAATTACTCAATTAATCCCTGACAACAGCTTTGCCAGTTTGCTGAAGAACTTTGCCGGGACTCCTGCTGGGCTGCTCTTTACCGTGGAAGAAAGAGGATGGTGTTTTTACAAGTACGATAATAACAGTGTCACATGAGGCGTATGAGCGTAAGACTGGCTGTAATTTTCACACGCTGCTGGAGCTCTGATCTGGAGTCTTCTTCTGAAATGTAAACCTTCATCCCCCACACATCCTGTTATCACTATCAACCCGCTAAATTCACAGATTCTCCTGGAAAAACACACCGCGGCAGCGTAACACAGCTTCAAAGCCCTCTGTGCTGCGCCTGTTTTGGTTTTTAAAGCATGACACAATTTTCAGATTATCACTTTATTCGATGATCTTATCATTTTCATGTTTAGAGTCGAGTCCATCACCCTTAAAACCTTAAAGAGAAGTCTGGAACCGGCTTACATACACACTGGATAGATGGACAGACAGAGGGACAGACAGAGTATGAAACAGACAGTGAGGAACAGACAGACAGAGTGAGAAACAGGCAGACAGACAGAGTGAGGAACAGACAGACAGAGTGAGAAACAGGCAGACAGACAGAGTGAGGAACAGACAGACAGAGTGAGAAACAGACAGACAGAGTGAGAGACAGACAGACAGACGGTGAGAAACAGACAGACAGTGAGAAACATACAGACAGACAGATTGAGAAACAGACAGACAGACAGATTGAGAAACAGGCAGACAGAGTGAGAAACAGGCAGACAGACAGAGTGAGAAACAGGCAGACAGACAGAGTGAGAAACAGATAGACAGACAGAGTGAGAAACACACAGACAGAGTGAGAAACAGGCAGACAGTGTGAGAAACAGACAGACAGTGAGAAACAGACAGACAGTGAGAAACAGACAGATAGATAGATAGATAGATAGATAGATAGATAGATAGATAGATAGATAGATAGATAGAGGCAGACAGACAGACAGATAGATAGATAGAGAGAGAGAATGATCCTGTTCTGCTAACGTTAGTCATAAACCTCAGATTATTAATAAAGACGAACTCAAAGCCGCCTCCAGTGGAAAATCAAGTGACCACAGAGATCTGTATCATTTGTTGTTTGACAACATTTCTGTCACCAGTAAACAGGAAAACATTCCCAAAGCAAGCCACAGCGTTAGGGCTCGGCATTCCGCTGAACTTCTGATGACCTAATGATCAGGAGTGTGATTGTCGAGGTGTTCGTGCTTTAGCTGAGCTGCAGAGCTCCGGAGGACAGTCAGAGACGGCTCTCAGTTCATGAGGCGAAAATGAGTCTGATACGAAGATTCCTGTGACAGCAACAATAAACAGTAACCAATCACAGGGCTCGGCCCGGTGGTGAACTGTGGGTGAGACGAGGACGTGTGTGCTGTGGGCTCCTGCAGGGGGTTGGTTCCTGATGTCAGTATCAAACATGACACAAGTGCAGAGACGACATCATTTCTGCTCATTAATGTCACCGTCTATAAGAAGCAGCCAAAAGGCTCTGAATTGATTAGTCTGAAAGTGAAGCACTGAAGGTCCTTTGATCGATCCCACCTACGGCACAACACAGTAAACTGATACAGTAACTGAACACGTTCACTGAATCATAAAACTTCTTTGAGTCAAAAATTGAGTCCAAATTTTATATATATAATATATTTTAACTACAAGGTCCTGGTACAAGCAGATCAGACACAGCAGTGCTGCTGGAATGTTTAAACACTGTCCACTCACTGTCCACTCCATTAGACACTCCTCCCGAGTGTCTCCACCTTGAAGATGTGAAGTCAGAGACAGAAGCTCATCTGCAAGTTTGTGTTGGTCGTCCTCTAGTCCTTCATCAGTGCTCACAGGACGCTGCCCACAGGACGCTGTCAGCTGGACGTTTCTGGTTGGTGGACTGTTCTCAGTCCAGCAGTGACACTGAGGGGTTTAAACCCTCCAGTAATGTAGGTACCATGCAATGGAAAAGTGAACCTGAACACAAAACACTGTAACACAGAGGCTATGTTCTACAATTTGTCCATTTCTATTGGTCCGTTCATCAGTGTTAACACAATATAAAGAAATTCATATTAGACTGGTGAAACATTTAGGACAATCCATGACTAGCATATATGAACACGTGGACACGGAGAATGAAGAACCGTCTTTTAAACGTTGTTTATAAAATGTAATTAGTTTGCTTGTGATTTAAAAATCTCACTCTATGCCCTAATAGCTGGTATCTCCTCCTCTGGCTGAAAAACGTCAGTTAGACGTTCCCTAGAACCGTCTACCGTCTCTGACATCGACTGGAGGAAAGATCTTCCAACTCCTCCTTGCGGAATTCTTTCAGCTATACGATGTTTCAGCTTCAGTCTTACATGTTCTTAGTGGTTTCTATGATGGAGAGATCTCCAGGCCCTGCTGCAGCAAAACAGCCCCAAGCCATGACACTTCCACCCCCATGCTTCACAGTTGGCAACGGTTCTTGCGCTCAAATGCTTGCTAATTCGTGGTTTCCTTCTGTTTAGTTACATCACCTCCATCCCTCAGTATACTTCAGATGAAGCTCTGCTGTCCAAGGTTTCTTCATGGGGTGTCCTCACTGCAAAGTGTCAAATCCAAACTCTGTTTAGTGTGAGAATTAGATCGTAACTGAAAAGCAAAAGACGAGATAATGAGCAGGAACCACAGGTTTACAGGTCGCTTCTCCCCTAGAGCTGCAATACAATCCTGTGGGTTTGTACTGTTCCCGCGGAAGTGAGACCATCTAGAACCGACGAGAGGATCTGTCAGTAATGCAGTGCTTAATTATAACGGCTGCAGAGCCGTTAAAATCATAACCTCAGATCTTTCAGCTGTGTGGGGTGAAGCTCAGCCAAGTGATCTCCCTCCTGTCAGTCAGTCAGGGCTCTGACACAGTTCCTGAAGTGATACTTTCAGCTCTGCTCTCGGGCTGTTGACAGAAACGCTGGTAAGGCTCGGCGCAGGCCGAGCAGCGCCCGGCTCTGCTGAGAGACCTGTCTGTCTGGTTTCCCTTTCTCTGAATTTTCCATGCTGGAGCGAGTGCCGGTGTGGGACACAGGCGAGAGGAGATGTGTGAGGGTGATAGAGTGAAGGCTGTCGTTTCTTCAGTTGGACGGTTCTGTATACCTACGGGCTCTGCTGCTCTCCGCCTCCTCCCCCACTCTAAACACAGCTCGCTCGCCCCGTGCCTTCAGGAGACGAGCAGAAGCGGAAGGTTCAGGTGCAGTCTGTGGGCACAATGTGGAGGAAAGAGAAACAGTGAAAAGATCAATGAATGTAGGCTTGGTTTCAGCGTAACTTTTCGCTCGTTTGGAAGAAAATAAGCTCAAAATTCTTTTCAGTGTTCAAAATGGCAAAGGCCTCCAAAGGAGAAGTGGATGCAAGCCAAGCCAACACTGCTTGGAAGTTGTGAGTTTTGTTCGAATATATTATATTTATTATGAAATATGGTGCTGGTATGAGTCCATCAAGCACGGCAGTGCTGCTGGAGTTCTTAAACACTGTGTTCAATCACTGTACACTCCTACTTTGTTGGTCCAGCTTGAAGATAAAGTCAGAGACACACACTGTTGGATTGATATTTCTGGTTACTCTACCATACGGGCCTGATTGGTGGAGTGCTGCAGATATAGCTTCTGGAAGGTTCTCCTCTCTCCAGAGAAATGTTGAAGCTCTGTCAGAGTGACAGTTGGGTTCTTGGTCACCACCCTGACTAAGGACCTCCTACCATGATCACTCAGTTTGGCTGGACAGCCAGCTCTATGAAGAGTCCTGGTGGTTCCAAACCTCTTCCGTTTATGGATGATGGAATCTTCAATGCAGCAGAAATGTTTCTGTACCTTTTCCAGATCTGTCTCAATACAATCCTGTCTCGGTGGTCTACAGACATTTCCTTAGACTTCATGTCTTGGTTTGTCTCTGACCTGCATTGTCTACTATGAGACCTTATATAAACAGGTGTGCCTTTCCATGTCCAATAAACTGCATTTACCACATGAGTCCAATCAAACTGTAGAAACATCTGAACGATGATCAGTGGAACAAGATGCACCTGAGCTCAATTTTGAGTGTCATGGCAATTATATATATATATCATCTGCGGATCATCTGCCTCCATCTTGCCCTATCTCCTGCCTCTTCTACTGTTAGTTACACCAACCATCTCCATGTCCACCTTCAATACATCCAAAAACCTTCTCTGAGGTCATACTCTTCCCCTTTTTCCCAGCAGCTCCATCTCCAACATTCTTTGTCCAATATATATATATATATGCATATATTATGACTGGTTTAGAATTAAGCACATGAACGTACACTGAGCTTCGGTCAACCACATGTAGCAGTCAGGGTTCGGTGCCTCTCGACCACTTTCCCACAGAAATGCTGAAATTGACCAGTCATGCTTAACAAGGCTTCTGTCTCTGGAGCATTAGCATATTACACAAGCATGCTTTATTGCATATGGACTAAGCTGTCTCTGGAGGGAAGAGGAGCCCTGGGTTACCTAATCTTACAGAGCAAATAAATGTATAACACGCAGGGACTGTATTGCTGTTTCTTCCATACAAATACAGGAGAGCACTTCGTTTTCAACAGCTTTACGAACTTCATACAAATTGACCGAGGCTGAGCACCTACAGGCCATCTATAAGAGCCCATCCAAGCAGAGCGGGACCCATTTCTGCATCTTATTCCACATTCGAGCCTGTTCCGTAACGGATTTACCGACACTTTTGCATGTAAAACATGTTTGTAACTCTGTGGCTGGCGAATAATATTGGGTAAATAATGTAGTTCATCGAGAGATGGAGGTGATGGAACTCAACACATCCAACTGAAGAAATGTCTTTTTAACATCAGAAAGGCCTGCCTTATTTAAACCTCACACATTAGTTTGGTTTGCACTTGATTGGTGAAGTGGGTGGGATCACCATGTGGAGATCCAAAGAGCTCGCTGAGGCTTCGGTAAGAAGGTTGTAGGGCTGCAAGTGGCTTCAAGGGGATTAAGGCACTGGCAGGCACATATTGGAGGAGGCATGTCCATGTCTTCACCCTCCGAGTGTCGGTAGCTTTGCAAGTGATGGGGCGGGGGAGTCCTAGTGAATGGGTGGGTTAGTTGGCACTACCCAACTGATGATCAGATGATCAGTGTGGGAAGAGGTTTAATAAATCGTTCCACTGTCCCTCAGGCCATCTTCGCAAGTTCAGCTTAAGAACAGACCACAAGTCTTCAACAGTATTAAACTGTCTTCACGGGACCTACAGGTAGCTCTCGCCACAGTTGACCAGCTTGATTTTCATCTGACCTGGACAGAGACCAGGACGTCTGTGCATTGGACAGATGAATCCAAGGCTGAATTATAGGACTGTAGGAGATGGGGAAGTGTGCACACTTCTGTAAACAGCCCAGTACAGTGTGGGCTGTGGTTCTGGACCAGCCTGGTCCACTGGTCCACAGCGGAAATCAAAAATAAAGAGGTGAACAACACACGAAACAGAATATACCGATATAAACCCCACTGAGCCATAAGATAAACTCCTTCAGAGCTGGAGGAAGAAACCTGGGTCGGAACCAGGCTCACAATGGGGGACCCCCCTCATCTGTCAACTACTTATGGACACTGGACCACCACGTCTGCTGTGATATATTTCAGGACTGTCTTTAGACAGTTGTGCATATGCAGGATTTACTGACACATTGCTTTGAGCAGAGAATGTGACAAAGCTACTATTGTAGTTGTATTGCCTGAGCTTGAACCTACACCTAAACCTAAACTACACCATAATTGTAACCGTGGTATATTAAATTCTGGACTGTGTCTGCATGAGTTCCATTCATTCTCTTTTTGAAAAGCTCCGGGACAGTCAAAACAGCATGGTTTTCTTCATTCTTCTTCGTGTGCGTGGTAGATCATGTGGCATCAGGTCACAGGATGTTTCAGTGCATGCGTAATGTGGAACAAGCGTAAATGTGTACGTACACACCAACAAACGAATAGGGTTTGTTGATTATTTAACGTGTCAGAGGGGACTTTTAGGACAATGTGATACCATTTGTTCAAAAAACCGAAGCTGAGTCCTGCATGGAGGAGTGGGGACAGACCTTTTCCCAGATGATTTTGTAATTTTAGACAGTTGTAGAACATCTAGCCCAGTTGAGGGTATAGTAGTGAGACGGGAAATGACCCGCTGTTCAGGCACAAGGCGTCCGAACTTCCTCGTGGGATAATTGAATTTATATGAATCGTATTTTACAGATTAGATTCCTGTCAATTCGACCTCCATTGAATGGGTTTAGTTCTATTACCTCCATCTCCAGGTTTTCACGGGTGGCCCGAGGTTTGTTTCAGCTGACCCGTCCTGTGGGGGTCAGCCCAGCTAATTCGGGACACAGTTCCGTACTGCGGGCCACTCTGTGTGGGGTGCTGAGTGGGTGCAGTCATAATGTTTAGACTGTCTCGCTGCGGTTACGTAAGCCACTTTGTCCGCTCCGCTGTTTGTTTTACCTAATCTACCTTTAGCTTCCACTACATTCCGAGGTACATGTTATATAAATACTCCAGACTGAAGAGGCCGTCGCTGAGCTGAGGAGTGGACGCTGAAGAGTGCTCCTCTCTACAGCTGAACTGGGAGCCATTTTCCCTGATTAGTCCAGGATTCTCCCACCTCTCTCACTTGGCAGTATCGTAATAGTCTGCCCACTTAAACCCAGTCCCGAGTGCTGCAGTAAAGCAGAACTCCTCTCCTTTTTTAATGCAGAGTGCTTATCCATCTTGGGCCTGAAGTCTAATTGGCAGTTTTCCCCTGATCCCGAAGGTAGTAATGTAGTGAATGCATGAACAAATATTGTAATGTTGGATCTGTGAAGGTTGCAACTTTCAATTTTCTTGCGCTCGGGATAAAACCACCATTCAGAATCACTTACTTCCAGATAAAAGAGCAAAGTTATTATAATGGCTCGTCCAGTGAGACTGTGGGTCAAATATCTAGGTCTGCTCAACTGTTTTCTATAAATACCTCTATTGTTGTTGTATTTATACCATATAAACCAGAGGTGGGTATTTCAGGTCCTGCAAGTCAAAATCGACCCCAGCACCCAGTCGGAACAGCCACCCGGGGTTGATTTTGACCTGAACTGCCCACCTTTGTTATATACCCCAGCTGGGGTCACACCATGGGGTCCCTCCTTGCCCATCACCAGGAGCACCTAGTGTAGCTGAACCCATATAACCTTCAAAATAACGGTGCTGGTGCTGGTGCATGAAGCTTTACAGTGTCCTTCTCACCAATGAGGGTGTCTTCCAGTACATGACACTGGTTGGTTTGTAAAAGGGTGCAACGTCTGACGTCAGCGGCGAGTTCCAGGTGTTGTGCTGAATTATGTATCTCTCCAGAATCCAGCTCTCGTCGTGTTGCAGTTGAGCATGGGGGATTACCCTCGTATTCCTTTAGTTTCAGTGTAGAAACAGGAATCTCCAGCATGGTCTGATGGACCCATACTGCTGCATGATGCACGTAAATGCGAAGGAGAGTGGGATTCCTTTTTATACCCTCTATCGTTTAATGGGTAAACAGTGTTTCTCATGGTTCAGTTGATCTGGACTGAGACCACCTCTTTAGGTCAGACCAAATTCTGGCTCTTTGGTCTGGACCATGGTCCATGGCACCTTTCACTTCTACTATTTTGGCTTGGACCAAACAATGTAGGTGTGAAAGCCAGAATGTAGCTGCTGCACCATTTGAGGTGGAATGGGAAAATGGGAAAACACTTGCACCCAGAAGTAAGTGTGGGATTGTAGTGCTGTTGGGAAGGAAGATAAATGGTGTTCCTAATGGTGTTCTGTGATGATCCATCCCATGCAGCTGGAATGTTCTCAGTTCTGCAGGTTCTGCATATTTTCAATCAGGGATAGGTCTGGAGATGAGACTGATCAGGCGAGATCTTGAGATGGCTGTAGTATGTGGACGAACGTCCTCCTGTTGGAATAGAGCACCGGAGTGTACAGGCACTATGAGTGGTAAAATACATTATACTCTATATGGACAAAAGTATTGGGACACCTGCTCATTCATCGCTTCTTCAGAAATGAAGGGCATTTAAAAGAGTTAATCCTGCTTTTGTTGGAGTAACTGTCTCTACAGCCAGGGAAGGCTTTGTTCTAGATTTTGGAGCATTGCTATGAGGATGTGGTTGCTTTTAGTGACACAAGCGTGAATGATGTCAGGTTGTTGGATGATCACCGCCCCAGCTCTTCCCAGAAGTATTGAATGAAGCTCCATCGTTCCAGAGAACACAGCTCCAATGCTCCGCAGCTCAATGCTGGAGGGCGTTCCAACCCGTTTGTGTTTATCTGCTCCAGAGAGTTCTATTCTAGACAAGCTGTGTGTGCATTTGCACATCTGTGTCAGCAGTGGATGCATTGTAAAGTAGCTGAAGGTGTCCACAAATATTTGGACATGGTGTATCTCCAGTAGCAAACTTGTGCATTAAACTTTAGACACAAATCACATCTCGCTGTTGGACTGCGTTTGGGGTAACGGGGGAAACAGTAAATTTGATTTTTCACCAGTTCCTTTAAACATCACTCTTGTGGAATTCCTTAAGCGCTGTGGAGTTTGACTGAATGGCATGTTGTTTTCCGAAAGTGCAGCCGCGCAAACATCATCATGCGATGGGAGGGGTGTACTGCTTTGATCAGTTAAGTCTGCGCGGGGATCGAGAAAGCAGGACAAGAACTCCAGAAACAGTCAAGCAAGTAAGTTCAGCCCTGAAGATTGGCACCCAACAACTCTGGCTCGGCACATACAAGCGGGGTTATCTTGTAGTTCGCTTGTTTTTGCAGCCCATCTCTCACCCCACCACCACCACCCCCACCCCCCACTACCACCAGCAGATCCCGTACACAGAGTTTCCGCACATCTCAGCTGACACCGCACTCCTTAAACAGCAGAAAAGTATGCAGAATGCAAACAATGCTGAGAATGCCTCGCCTCGCGCTGCCGTGTCTAATGCAGTCCCCCATGCAGCCAGTTCCACATTCAGCTTCAACATCTGCTCCGTAGTCCAGCGTCTTTGCACTCCTACAGGCTGGCTGTCTTTAAGCATTTGTGTCCAGAATTCTCACAGTATCCTACACCTTCTGTCACGGTCATAAGACTGTCTGATTTCTTTAAAGCTGTAGCTTTATAAGTAGAATTTAACATAATGTAAATAAAGACATTCATTGTTGGCTACAGTTTTGTGTCTTATATCTGTGTGTAATAGTTTGTGTCTCAATCGTATCCTCGCAGTCTGTTAATGCTCTTTATAGCATTGAGTTCAGATTAGAATTACATTTTTCTGGCACAGACCATCTCAAAGTGAGTAATCAAGCTCAGAACACAGTTAGAATTCACTCGTTTCCAACTGAATTAAATCCCACTTTAAATTTCAAAGGAGCTTCCAGTGCATGTTTACTGCTCTATCCACATGTACATGATCAACCTGCATACAGACTCTGACTGATCAGAGAGAGGGGGCGGGGCTGATGCTCAACCTGCATACAGACTCTGACTGATCAGAGAGAGGGGGCGGGGCTGATGCTCAACCTGCATACAGACTCTGACTGAGCCAGATATTGGGTGATAGAAGAAAGTGAGAAGGGAGGGGCTGTTTGCTTACAGTGTTCATATTTCAGAATAAAAGTCCTCATAAAGGATAATACTGATACATACATAAAAAACCTATTAAAGGATATACAGGTTGTTTTATTATTTTATTTGGACTACTGTCAAGTATGTTGAAGAATGTATTGCTATACATATCTTTGTCAATTTAATTATTACAAATAATTTATCAAAAATATTGCATGTTCAGTTCAGAAATATAAATATATACAGAGATATAAATTGCTTTTTATTCCTAATAAGCAGTTATATAGTTTTTTTTTTCTTCCAAAACATGGTTAAATTCATACAAATATCTACATTTTGTTACATCTCAAATGAAGACAAATTTGAATAACCCAGGATCCCCTGAAAATAACAATATCTGGTATGTGTGACTGTCTCCTATAAATATATGTCTAATTTTTTGGTGAATAAAAATATGTCAAACTACAGAAACATCCCACAAGATTGGCCTCGAGTTCTAAAAGTTAAAACAGAATTCCCTGCAGGTGCATATGATTCATTTTCATACCACTGTACTAAACACAAATCTCGCTTTGAGCGCCCCCTCATGGAAACGTCCTGTGTCATATGACTAATCTCTATATGTTACAGAGAAACGTTGATATATGATACATGAGCATCAGTATGTATCTGTAACAGCAGAAACACAGCAGGCTGTTGATTTCAATAGTAACCTTTAATTACGACGAATCCGCAACATAATTTGTTTATCTGCTCCAGAGAGTCCTATTCTTTTGGCAGCACTTCTTTACAGGGTCTATGTGCTGTGTGTGCATTTGCACATCTGTGTCAGCAATGGGTGCAGCTGAATGCACTGTTTAAGACGTTTTCGATTATGAAATAACAGAAAAGAGTAATAAAGCAGTGATTTTCAACTTTTCCCAACTTTTGATTGGCTGTTTATACTCGCCATGAAAATGACTCATTTTTGAAGGCACGTCTCGATGTTCATGTAACAGAACTCTTCAAATTCTGGCCTGGTTTTGAAGATGAAAGAGCATAAAAACAATGGATCTCCAGCTCTGAGTTAGTTTTTGGCACAAAAGGACAAGAAAGAGCAGCGTTATAGGCGATGTACTGCAACTCAGACCCCCCTCCTTCTGTTCCATTATGAGAAAAGATCAACAGAACGTATAGTTTGGCTGCAGATAAGAATATTGCATTAAAGAACAGGGTTCTAAATCAAAAGGTAATATCACAGTGATATTCATCATTAGAGGGGGCGGGGCTGATGATCAACCTGCTTACAGACTCTGACTGATCAGAGAGAGGGGGCGGGGCTGATGATGTCACTGACCCAGTATTGGGTTACAGAGGAGAATGTTTCTATGCTCACACACATTTTCAGAATAAAAGTCCTAAGGAGGGATAATGCTGATACATACATAACAAAAATATTAAATAACAATCAGGTTGTTTTTTTTATTTTATTTGGGCCAGTGTGAAATATTTTGAAGAGCTTATAATAATAAATATCCTTGTCAATCTTATCATTTAAAATAAGTCAGAAAGACTCTGGATGATTAATGTTCAGCAGGATTTCTGAGATATAAAGTGTTTTTAGTCCTTATGAGCAAAAGAAAACCAAACAAACCAAAAAAATAGTAAAATGATGTACATTTTTTATCAAAACATGGTCAAATTCATTTAAATATTTAAATTCCATTTATTATTATTATTATTATTATTATTATTATAAAAATTTTTTATCAAAACATGAACAAAATTCATACAAATATTAGAATTTTCATTATTGTTTTCAACATCTTCTGAAACTAACATCTGGCATGTGTGTGTGTCTCCTATAAATACCTGATCATCAGCAGAAATGCAGCTGATCTGCAGGACAGTTTCACCCCCATCATACATTACTGGCCTAATGGAGTGCCGTTAGCCCCACCTGAACACAGTGGCCAGTGTTGTTCCCTCTCAGTGCTGCTGTGGTTCTACTGTACACAGGCACGGTCCAAAACACTCCGGGCATCAGGCACTTAAACAGGTCAGCTGTTTCGTAACGGTGGATGCTGACCTACTTACCCCATCCGCAGGAGGAGTCACCTTGTCAAAAGTTTTTTACATTTTTTACGCCTGACTTTTATTCTCTTGTGGCAGGAAGCTTTCAGACGTATTCAGAGCCAGCGTGGCGAGTGATAGAACACAGCCTGGGTTCTTTTAAGGTCGTGGTTTGTAATAAATCACAGTTTACACAGTTTTCTTGTTCTGTTTGACTGGTTTGATGTGAGACTTGTTTTGAATAAGTAGCCTGTCAGTGAACTTCAGCCATGTATCATCATATTGTGATGAATTTATGAACATACACCGACATCCTTGCTCTTGCCATCATTGTCCATCGTGCGAGGGGGCAGCCGTGGGCTGGTGGTTGGGGAACCAGCATCTGTACCCTTATATCAGCTCCTCTGATCATACAGGAGCACTTTGTGGTTCTATAATTCCAGACTGTAGTTCATCTGTTTCTCTGCAGACTTTATTCTCCTCCTTTCACCCTGATCTTCAATGATCAGGACCCCACAGGACCACCACAGAGCAGCTATGATGTGGGTGGTGGGTCATTCTCAGCACTGCAGTCACACGGACATGGTGGTGGTGTGTTAGTGTGTGTTGCTGGTACGAGTGGTTGAGAGACAGCAGTGCTGCTGGAGTGTTTAAACCCCTCAATGTCACTGCTGGACTGAGAAAATATCCACCAGATATCAAACCTATGTCGACGGCGGCCCACTGATGGTGTCCCAGCTAGAACGTCTTGGTGACACCAGAACGTTAAGATCTGATACCTCGTTTATGTGTTGCGATCACGATTCGAGGTGTGTTTGTGATGCTTTGGGCCGATAGTTAGACGAGTGTTAATTGGCCGATCGACTACCTTTAGGCCGAGGTTTATTTATTTTTTTTGCCAAACCGTTCCTTTAATCACTCTCTGGTGCCGTGTGACTCTCAGGGCCCACCAATCGCCTTCCTCCGCCAGAGACGAGTTAAGCAGCTAACAAATTGAATGTGTGTTTAGATGGGCGATGCAGAATTAGATCAGCTCGCTGGATTGTGTCTGAGCTGCTGCAAGCCGTCTCCCTCGCCGAGCGGAGCGTGCCTTCGAGAGCAGGCGGCTAGTTAAGATGCCGTGATGTTGTCAGAATGTTAAGCAGACAATTACCCTGCACTATCGATTATGATGGGCGAGAGAGCTCATTAGCAAAAGGGGAGAGAGAGAGAGAGAGAGAGAGAGGGAAGAGGCGAGCTGCTCTGCCAGAACCATGAAATTAAACGAATAAAGCTATTCTGAAAGAAAAGACAAGAGACTAATGGGAGCTATTGAGCTGCAGAAGGAATATTATTTCTGAAATGTGTAATAATTTGTATATCTGTATCGGGAGTGAAAGAATCCCCTCACCCACGTTCTGAAGGTGTAGATTATCAATTTAATGCTGATCAAAGGAAAACATCTCTTTCTGATCTATTTACGGTGGATATATTATGGTTTTCAAAACAGGTGTCCATCCGTCAGGGGCAGAACTAGCCCCCCCTCTGCTTTTACACTAGGACAGAGGACCCCCCGACCTTTGAATAGACAGGGACCCTCTTTGAATGTACAGGGGGCACCCCCACCCCCATTTTTGTGCTTATACACATTTGTGTTTAGGCATTTTAGGCTGTTGTCAGTCAGCTGTGGTGGGAAGCAGTTTGATCTATGGTATTGATGCATGTACATGTAGACCAATAGAGGCCGTGAGAAGGCGGGGCTTAAACAGACTCATTTAAAGCTGATAATATGGATTTTTATGATCCATAAAAGGAAATAAAAATGTAGGATATGATTTTTTACAATCTAACTTTTAAGCGTTTAAAATGGAGTTTACATTTAAAAGTTGGATTTTAGATTATAAAAATGATGCGAAATAAATTAAAACAGATTCTTGTGGTTATCTGATTAATCAAGTGGTCATATAAACAGCATCCACCAATTACTAGGTCTAGAAATCTGAATGAGTCTCTCTGATTTCTCTTGGCTTTTGCTCGACTCATGTAAACCCGGAGTTTGATTACTGATGATCTGATTACATTATCTGATGTTGTCACTGTATTAAAATGCGTATGGTCACTGTCATGTGAAAACCTTGCATCTCCAAAAGTCAACTTTACAGGAGAAGGAATCGGCGTATTTGAAGTCATTTTGGAGCGTTTCCATCATGTTATGCTAAGAACAGCACTATCAGATTCACATGATGTCAAAAAGTGAGACATGACAAAAAGGGACACTCCAGGAATTAGAATAAGTGAGAAAAACAGGAGACATCCTGTTTTGGAGCCTCAGTGTGGAGGTTTTCCTTTTTTTGGGCTGACAGCTGGGCGTCTTTGAGAGGGTGACTTTGGTTCTGCAGCTCCCTGCCCGCTCTGACTATGTCAGGTTTCGCTGCCTGATTTAATCAGATTTCTGCCGAGTCAGCGCGACTATTTGGAGTGCGCGCCTCGGGTTTTTCTTTTTTCCTTTTTTTTGGACTGTTTCGATTTCATTTGGAGGGCACAGGATATAAACTCCTCTGCTCGCACTTGGCCTTGTTGTTGTTTTATTTTCAGTCGCTCTCTCTGTGCGCTTTCTGCTGGATCCCGGTCGTCGCAGGCGGCCTGTTTTGAAGGCGAAGGCCCCGACGGGAGCTGTGTTTGGTTGGGAGCCGTGCTCGGGGGACCACCCCTGATAACCTCATGATCTGGATCTGAATGATGAAGCATAAGTTGTGAGTCACTGGCATATGCTGAGCTCTTCGGGTGCCTAGTGACAGTTGGAGAAATACATTACACACTCGCGTCCCACTGCAGCCATTAGGGCGAACCTTCTGCATGCGGACGCTTTAACATAAAAATAATAAACCGCTTACTTCCCTTATTCCCCCGCCGGTCCTGAGGTTAACCCTACAGTACTGTTTGCTCCATCTGTGCTCATTTAGGCGGCTTAACCCCTTATACGACAGGGTTACTGTTGTTATTAATCTTAAAGCGACATTATCATAGAAAAACACGAGACTGTGGTAGACTGCCAGTTCAGCCTACCGCAGTTTAGCCCCGCCCATTCAAACTGACGCGAGATGTTTCAAACAGGACAAGTTTTGTTGGCAATCATTTACGTAGACAACAATCAGCCATAACATTAAAACCACCTGCCTAATATTGAAATGGCACTAAAACAAAAACACTTTAAACCATGATGGATTGTGCTCATATATCTACAATTTAATCTGCTTTTATCTTATATAATGCTCTTCTTCTTTGATCTTTTTGGGTTTTAATGTTCATTCATTCAGTTGATTTAGATGTTTGTAAATTATAGCCTGACCTATATATTTTAAAGGTTATTTTTTGGGAAAAAAATATATTAGTGGCATATTGATAACTTTTTATTTAATGAATGTGGTTTAATTTGTGTATCATATTTGTGTTTTATATTTCTTTTATTTTATTAGTATATATTATACTCTTTTAATTTTTTATTATCTCAACATTCTCTTTTTAATTTGTTAATTTGCCTACACTTGTGTTTCATTATTATTATTATTATTATTATTATTATTATTATTATTATTATTATTATTATTATTATTATTTTCAGTCCCTGTTTACTGTAAATGCTCTGCTACACTGGAAATGAGGGTCACTATCAATGTACTAGGTCAATTGATTGATTGATTGATTGATTGATTGATTTGTTAATAACATGTCCTCGGGGTTGAGGAGACTCTTATTTTGTAAATGCTGTGATAACGAAGTCAAAGTCACCTTTAATGTCATTCAGAGACCACGTTTCTCTGATGTGTAAATATACTCAGTATGATCAAATACACAAACTGTAAAAAAACATAATTATAACGTAATTCCGCTGTAGTTAAGGACTGAGATGTTTTCATTGGAGCTCTGCTCTCAGACTGATCCAGTGTTTGATGTGCTCTCTCTGCAGTGCGTCGTTGAGACACTCGTCCTCCACAGCGAAAGTGTGTTTGGTGTGTGGCGATGAGGCGTCTGGCTGCCACTACGGGGTCGTCACCTGCGGGAGCTGTAAAGTCTTCTTCAAAAGAGCGGTGGAAGGTACGGCTGTGTGGTTGAACTTCCTCGTGTCGGATTCTGTGGAGATCAGAGACGTTGATGACGTGGATGTTTACTAATATCTGATCATCATCTGAATTCATCCAGATATATTATATATAGTATGAATTATTTCATTCTTTATCATAATAAAATATCAGCACCCACTAAACACCAGGGTCATCAGAACCAGTAGAGTCCAGCACATCCCCTTAACCCATTGATGACCATACGGGTCAAATACAATTCAAATTAACCAAATGACTTAATTTAAACAGAATTCTTAAATCATAATTTTGTCGCAATTTGAAATCAGCTGCACAACAAATCATAGTAGTTGATGAATAACTCAAATACTGAATCATTTAATAATAATAATAATAATAATAATAATAACATAACAATAATAATAATATAACAATAACAACAACAACAACAACAATAATAATAATAATATAACAACAATAATAATATAAAAACAATAATAATATAACAATAATAATAATAACAATAATAATGGAAACTGAGTAACATGAACACTGAATAATTCATAACGGATCATTTATAGGTGATATATTGCGAGAATATTGAATAATTATTGGTAAATACTCAATAATTTAGAGTAAATAATGAGTAATTTGTAGTAGTTGATATAAATATATATATATATAATGAATATTTAAAACAATTACAGAATGCTTATAGTAAATATAAATAAGTTATTAAAAATATTGTGTAGTTTATAGTAGTTATTTACAGTAGATAATGGAGTTTTATTTGACTTGGCCGACTCGAATGGGAAATGAATATCTTACAGCCTTGTTATAGTGCTGATATATGACTCTGTTCATGTGAGTGGGATGTGTTTATATCAGTGGTTTGTCATATAAGTAATATTAAAGCTGTATAAACAGATTCATGGTCAGGAGGTGATTCATTAGGGAATGTAGTTGAGCTGCACTTTAACTGGTATTTAATTGGGTTCATTAGGAAGCATTTCCCCCAGTTTAACCAGCTGGCTGTGTAGTAGAGTGTGTGTGTCATACAGCGGGTGTGTGATGTTGCACTGAGGAGTAATTTAAGTACAGAACACTCGACTGTATTCAGGTTTAATGATTTCAGTGAAGTGTTGATATGACGAGGAGAGTAAAAGAAATCAGAAAATCAGCGGAATTTCTCAGGGTTTCTTTGATATAACAGCTTTAAAGGTTTCAGGGAAGCGTCTCGAGAGGCTTAATGACGGCCTGTAGGATAATTTATACCCGTTTTGGAGAGAAAGTCGTGGTCAGAGCCTGCAGGGCAGCGGCGTCTTGCAATGCAACCCCACCATTAGGACCCAACTGGCTGAAACCTCAAGCTAAGCTGGAGCGAAAGCACCAGGCTGCTCCAGTCTCGGAGGAAAAGCTCCAAGCGAGAGCGCTGAGTCAGCAGTCGGACCAGCGCAAACTACACAGAGCAGAAACTCACAGCCAGAGAGAAAGAGCTTCAGAATGTGTGTGAAGCTGCAGGAGCGTCCCTGTGTGACAAAGAGAAATGTTCAGCTGAGAAACTGCTTTATTAGGCTGTTTCTGAGTTTGAACCCACATTTTTGCGTCATGTTTGATTCTGCTGAACACGGGAAAATGGATTCAGGTGATCATGTTGTTGCTATCAAAACTCATCACATCCAATTCCTTTTTTACGCCAGCTGTCGTTGGCATCGCATGGACACAAGGACTGGACCGTCAGTACAACACGTAACAAAATCTCATTAAAGTGACCTTTTATGGCCACAAATGTCTGCATTTGTACCTTATGATATATCAGCTTATCATTTATATACTGAACATTCATAATATATACTGACAAATTCATAATATGTACTGAAAAATTCATAATATATACAAAAAAATTCATAATATATACTGAAAAATTCATAATATATACAAAAAAATTCATAATATGTACTGAAAAATTCATAATACATACTGAAAAATTCATAATATATACTGAAAAATTCACAGTAGATACAAAAACAATTCATAATATATACTGAAAAATTCATAATATATACTGAGAAATTCATAATATATACTGAAAACCTCATAGTAGATACTAAAAGATTCATAATATATACTGAAAATTCATAATATATACTGAAAATTCATAATATATACTGAAAAAGTAGTAGATACTGAAAAATCCATAATATATATTGAAAAATTCATAATATATACTGAAAAATTCATAGTAGATAATAATGCATAATATATACTGAGAAATTCATAATATATACTGAAAGATTCATAGTAGATACTGAAAAATTCATAATATATACTGAAAGATTCATAGTAGATAATAATGCATAATATATACTGAGAAATTCATAATATATACTGAAAAATCCATAGTAGATACTAAAAAATGCATAGTAGATACTGAAAAATTCATAATATATACTGAAAAATTCATAGTAGATAATAATGCATAATATATACTGAGAAATTCATAATATATACTGAAAGATTCATAGTAGATACTGAAAAATTCATAATATATACTGAAAAATTCATAGTAGATACTAAAAATTCATAATACACATTAAAATTACTATTATGAATTAATAGTAGATACTGAAAAATTCATAGTAGTTGCATAGTAGTAAAAATTCACAATATGTATTGAAAAATGTATAGCATATACCAGAAAATTCACAGTAGATATTACTTCATATATAATGAATATGAAATATGACAGATTATATTTAATTAAAGTCTTTTTTTAGATAGTAAACAGAAGTAGTAGTTCATTAATTTTGTGTAATCTGCAGTAATATATATTCAACATAACCCAAATCATATTAGTGTAAAATCCTGTAATATCACTCCCTGTTGCTGATGGTTGTATCTCTCAGCTTGTCCAGAAATGCAGAAATGTGTGTGAATTACTCACTTCATCTGAATGAGCAGCACAGAGATAAGAGATACCAGTTCTTGCATAATGCTGCTTTAATGATGCAGTTCCACTTAAAAACCCCCTGATGCGCCCCCTTCTGGACAGCTGCTGCACAGTTCTGGTGCAGAAAGGTTCTCGTGCAGCTCCATCAAAGTTCCATGATGCAGTAACAGCGTTCCAGCCTGGAGTAGGAATGACAGATGCCATTCTCTCTGTTACAGTCAGTGGAGCTTCAACAGGGTTCCGAAGCTGATGTTCTAAGGCAACACTGCTACATAATGTTGCTTTAAAAAGGCAAATTCTTCACATTTATTAACGTCGAGGTGTTTATTTTTGGGGGTTAAATCGTATAATTAGCGGGAGACGTCTTGGTTCTGCGCTCGGCTGTACGTTCTTAATGACGAGTGCCACTTTTTCACCCGTCAGCCAGACTGAACACACCGCACATTCATTCTTCATTCTGAAGAAAAGTACAGTAACGGGATTAGAAATCATATGAAGTCAGAGATGTGTGATAACAGGCTGCTGTCTGAAGTCTCAGGTGAACTGGAGCACATTTCACTCAGGCTTTCAGCTCTTTATGCTTTTCAGAGTACAGCCTACGGCTCTGACTTAACTCATTTAGAGGAGTGTCTGGATGCTGACACACACACACACACATACACACACACACACACACACACACACACTCCAAAAATGCAAATAGAAGCAAACTCTGTTGCCTGAATTCAGCCGTGCCAACTGTGCAACCTCACTACACATCACACTACATCTGCTCCTCTCACTCTTACACGTCTGTCACTCTCTGTGAATGTAATTGTGTAATTGCATTAAACATTACAAATTAATTACATTATTCATAGTGAATTACATTCCAGTCCACAGCTCATCACAACCCATCTCACCTGCCTCATCACACCTTCACACCACAAACTCTCCTGCATCTGCACTTTACTCACTACTGGACCAGCAACTACACCCACCAAAGGCCCTCCCACTGTACCTACTAAAGACCCTCCCACTGCACCTACTAAAGACCCTCCCACTGCACCTACTAAAGACCCTCCCACTGCACCTACTAAAGACCCTCCCACTGTACCTACTGAAGACCCTCCCACTGTACCTACTGAAGACCCTCCCACTGTACCTACTGAAGACCCTCCAACTGTACCTACTAAACTGGACTAGACTGTCTCTCACTGCACCCACTAAAGACCGTCTTCCACTGCACCCACTAAAGACCGTCTTCCACTGCACCCACTAAAGACCCTCCCACTGCACCCACTAAAGACTGTCTCTCACTGCACCCACTAAAGACTGTCTCTCACTGCACCCACTAAAGACCATCTTCCACTGCACCCACTAAAGACCGTCTTCCACTGCACCCACTAAAGACCATCTTCCACTGCACCCACTAAAGACCCTCCCACTGCACCCACTAAAGACCGTCTTTCACTGCACCCACTAAAGACCCTCCCACTGCACCCACTAAAGTCCGTCTTCCACTGCACCCACTAAAGACCCTCCCACTGCACCCACTAAAGACTGTCTCCCACTGCATCCACTAAAGACCCTCCCACTGCACCCACTAAAGACTGTCTCTCACTGCACCCACTAAAGACCCTCCCACTGCACCCACTAAAGACTGTCTCTCACTGCACCCACTAAAGACCCTCCCACTGCACCCACTAAAGACCCTCCCACTGCACCCACTAAAGACTGTCTCCCACTGCACTCTGCTCTCCCACTGACAGCTACATCTAATTCTATACCCAGTGCTCATGTAAATGTAATGCAAACATTCTTTTTATAGTTTCTATAAACACAGAACATCTGCTGTTCAAAAATGTATGTTTAATGAAAGTTAATGTGTAAATACTCTATTTTGCATAAACTGAAGGTATATAATTTATTTATTTATTATTTATTATTTATTTATTTAATAATATATGGTAGGTATATTATTTATCTTTGAGTGGCACTGAAGTTCAACAAATGGATAGATCTGTTCATTCATTCATTCATTCATTTATTCACCCATTCATCCATTTGTCCATCCATCCATTTGATTCGTTCATTGTTGTTTTATGATGAAGTCTCCTTTTATACCAGAGCAACTCAGACTGTAGTTTACTGCAGGACAAGCAAAGGAGATGCAGTGCTGTGTGTGTGTGTGTGTGTGTGTGTGTGTGTGTGTGTGTGTGTGTGTGTGTGTGTGTGTGTGTGTGTTCCTCTACCTTACCTGACCTCAGCCTAGTTCCAGAACGAGGGGGTGGGGACGAGTAGAGAGAGCGAGAGAGCGAGAGAGAGAAAGAGAGAGAGAGAGAGAGAGGCAGGCGCCATGGACAATAGATAGAACAGAAATAGAGAGGGAAGGGCAGGAGAATAGACAAATGAGTGAGAGAGACTGGAGAGGATGAGAGAGAGTAAAACATACAGAGGAGAGAGAGAGAACGGGGGGGTTGGGGGAGAGAAAGCGCAAGAGAGCGAGAGAGAGAAAGATGGTGATCAGTTGGGAGAGAGAGAGAGAGAGAGAGAGAGAGAGAGAGAGAGAGAGAGGCTGGTGGTGAGAGAGGGAGGCATTCTTGGCCTGCTGCTGCTCAAATATGGGAGGAAAGTGCAGAACCAGAACCCACAGAACCAGAACACACAGCCATCAGCGCGGCTACAAAACAATCCAGCCTACGCTTCATTTCTGTCAGCCACGAGACACACACACACACGCACACACACACACACGCACACACACACACACACACACACGTTTTTGCTGCCTCAAAGGTAGAAGCTTCTCTGCTCATTAAACAGGTTACTGACTGGGACCATTAAAACACAGCGACAGACTGGAGAAAACAGCTATTCCGTTGTTGTTTACGCTCCTTTAATACGATCACTCAGCTGCTTATTGGCTTTCTGAAGCTTCACCTGAGAGAGGAGGACGCTGCTGCAGGTTCAGTGTCCAGACTGCTGAGTAAGACTGTGTAAAGCTCTAATTACGCCGCTGTTTTGAGCATTTTGAGGTGAAGCAGGTTAACTCTTGGAAATCTAGATTTATTGCTGTAATTTGCTGCTCTGTGTAAATGTTATGTAATTGCCCTGTTTTTGTATTTGTATTCAATATTGACGGCTTTACGTCTGCACTTCTGATCCTTTACTTTTCAGAAAACTAGACAAACGAATTTTAGAAAAGTTTTTCTGTGGCAAATCCAGAGAAATGAAAGCCTCCATTTATTTAATTCCATGAAAGCCAGTCTTTACTTTCCTCAGTTTCCAGAACTTTCTGAGGACATTTGATACCGTATGATCTGTCTGCTCATGCCCCGCCCCCCTCTCACTGATCAGTCTGTGTCTGGATGCAGGTCTTGTAGTGTGTTCTGTGTGTATCGTGTCTGTAGGTTACTCTGATCCTGAGTTAACTACCTGCAGTGCGGGTTCTAAGGTTCTAAGAGTTCAGGACACGTAGTAGATGCAGATGAGTCTGAGAAGGGATTTCAAAAGATCTCAGAACGATTAGAAATCCGTCTTTCTACTGTCCGGAGAACAGTTTACAAGTGGAGAACATTTAAACATCTGCCCACATGACCAGATCAGACCGTCCTACAGGTTTCGCCCAGAACCACAAGATGAAGAAGATCCAACAATCCTAAAATGTTTATCACAAGCAGGAAGCAGGAAAAAATGACTGTCATAAAAGTAACAGAAGACAAACACAGCATTGGAGCAGAAGAACCTCGTAGCTGCTGTGAAGCATGGTGGTGGGAGTGTGATGGTTTGGAGCTGCTCTGCTGCAGCAGGGTCTGGAGATCTCTCCATAGAAAGCACTGTGAGATCTTTATTGTATCAGAGGGGGTTTGAGGAGAACGGAAGAGCGTCTGTACAAAGACTGACGCTGGAACATCACAGAGCTGAAAGAATTCCGGGTGGAGGAGTGGGAACATCGTTCTTCCAGTGGATGTGACATTATTTCAGCTGAATGAGAATTCCATATTTAAACCTTCAGCGTGCTTTAGTGATCACCATAGACATCTCAGGCTTTACATTCTCAGCATTAATTGCTTATTATCTGATATCAAAGCTGCAAGGCTGCATATTATTTGGGTTTCTTTACACTGTAACATGTTCAGCCCAGCTCCCCACAGTGTAATCCCTGGTGGGACAGTTGCCAGGATCAACACCATAATTCCCCTGTGTGTGTGTGTGTGTGTGTGTGTGTGTGTGTGTGTGTGTGTGTGTGTGTGTGTGTGTGTGTAGTGTTTCAGTGGAGATGAAGCTGAATAGTCCCTCTATGCAGCAGGATGTGTTGCGGCTCTATCTGCTCACAGTTCTACAGCTGTTCAGTCTGCGGACCAAAATAGCATCTGTTCCTTCGTAATGACAATGCATTATGGAATCTGGCTGCTGCTGGAGACGAGGCACTTCAAACCACACGGGGTTTCGCTGCAGGGCCTTCAGGCCTCGCTTGGGATGCACTGAAACAATCACAAAGG
This sequence comes from Acestrorhynchus altus, assembly GCA_034509495.1. Classification (NCBI taxonomy): domain Eukaryota; kingdom Metazoa; phylum Chordata; class Actinopteri; order Characiformes; family Acestrorhynchidae; genus Acestrorhynchus; species Acestrorhynchus altus. The sequence continues at coordinate 36,378,321 of CM067506.1, read as the reverse complement.
AAATATGTGGAATTAATGTATATTTTCGTTGGAGAAATTACTGCTTGGTCAAGCGAACGCCTGCACAGAAGCTCACGGTCTTATGAGACTCTGTGTTTTTCTCCGCTTCTAATTCGGAAAACGCCATCGAGACAGTCCAGGCCTTTTCAGTGTAGACGGTTTGTTCTGGATCTGTTCGATCAGTTACCACAGACGGTAATCACAACATGTCACCCAAAGGTGGGGAAAATCAGAAATCACATTGACTCAAAACACACTTCATAATGAGACCTGATGGACATTATATCCAGAAAGTGTTGAATTTTCAAATGATTCATTTTCCATTTGGAATTTTAGGCCAGTTCTGTGGGATGATTTCGTAGTTTGATGGACTTTTATTTACCCAAAGTATTTATTGGAGACCAGATAGTTATTTTCAGGAGATCATACTCAGATTTTCTTCATTTGAAATGTAAAAATGAACTAATTGAACTATGAATTTGGCCAAAATTCCTGTTGGAAAGCTGAAAATGTGATACTTCATGAGTTTGTAATAATTAGATTGACAAGGATGTTATAAAAATAAGTTCCTCCCTGAATTTCTTTATTATTAATAATAATTGTGAATTAATATTATAAGAATTATGAAATACTGTGATTTTAAAAGGTTATCATACAGTCATTTCATACCATTTCATTCAATAATTTGCAGCATTTATTATTTAATCAATCAATCAACATGTGTCTAAACTCAGAATGCGTTGAGGGTGACCTTCACAGTTGAGTTATCCAACTTATCCACGTCACGTAACTCCTCTGCTGCGTTCCCTTCATCGTCTCCCTGTAGCTGAACATCAGATTCAGAACCTTGATGCTGACCTACAAAGCCAAAAATGGACCAGCTCCTCCATACATGATGGCAATGGTCAAAACTCAAGCTGTACAGCTCGGCTTGACCCACCGTCCCTCAAAACGCAAGGAGAACATGCATCCAGACTTTTTTCTGTTCTGGCACCAAAATGGTGGAACGAACTTCCACTGGAGTCCGAACAGCCGAGTCCCTCACTGTCTTCAAACGCAGACTGAAGACTCATCTGTTTCAGGAGGATTTAACTCCATAAAGACATTTGTTTCAGCAGGATCTAAGTGTGAGGAACCTCTAGATTCCAGCCTCGTCTACTAGACAAGGATATTCTGAGTGAACAGCAAAGCACTTTTGTAAGTCGCTCTGGAAAAGGACGTCTGCTAAATGTAAATGTTGGGTTGAATTATGACTTTATGTATGAAATGACACATAAAAAATTTATAAAAAGAAAAATCAAATTGAAGCCTCAACAAAAATCTGTAAAAACAATAAAGTAAAAATAAAAAAAATGACTAAAAGTAGATACACATAAAAATCCCTGGTATTAATGGGTGGAATGGTATCGGTCCATTCATCATGACCTTTTGACCCAATGCCAGACTTGCATTATATCAAAAAGTGAAGGCGGTGTTTTAAATCAATCAGCCAATCAGCACGGTTTTGATTCATCAGCAGCTCCATCTCCGACCCACCTCCCTGACCACGGGTAGGGCGTTGGTTGATACGGGCACCGTAGAGGTGTTCAGGGGCAGATTTGTGGGGAAGGTAAAAGTAGTGCTGCTGGTGATCTCCTCTTCCCCTCCGGAGTCATTTAAGGACAAGTGCAGCTCTGTTCCTACATGACTGACAGGTTCGTGTGCCAATCAGGAACGAAACAGGCAATCAAGCGATAGCCTGGGAACGCAGCCACGCTGTTCACTGTCTGAAAATAAAGAAAGAAAGAAACAGAGGAAGGGAACGAGAGCTGTCTGTGTTGGTGGCAAAGCAAAGACAGACGCCGTGCAGGAAATTGCCAGCACTCAGCACCTGAGCTCCACCTGTGGAGGACCTGCAGGGACCAGTTGTGTTTGGGCATGAGTCTCAGATGGGGGACACAACTTGGCCAGTCAAGGACTTACTTGATGTTTTAATTAGATGAGTTGGGTTGTACTGCAGATACACAATCAGCCCCTAGTAGTCAGGACCCCACGGGACCACCACAGAGCAGCTATTATGTGGGTGGTGTTTCATTCTCAGCACTGCAGTCAGACTGACATGGTGGTGGTGTGTTAGTGTGTGTTGCTGGTACGAGTGGATCAGATGCAGCAGTGCTGCTGGAGTATTTAAACACTGCCCACTCACTGTCCACTCCTGACCCTCCTAGCTGGTTGCTCCAACTTGTCCATTTGATGGACAGGACTGGAGGGTTTAAACACTCCAGCAGCACTGCCGTGTCCGATCCACTTGCACACTCGTACAGAATTCCATGTATCTATGAATGTATGGCTGCTGCTCCAGCAGGACTCTCGGTTTAACCAAGCTGCCGGCCACTCTGTCACTACTGAGAACGGTCAAGGTAAAGATGATGTGCAACACAACACGCACCATGACAGGTCATCTCTGTCGCCCTCGCCTAGCCTCAGCTGACCCCGCCTGTCCGCCCTCGGCGCTGGCGCTTTAAATATCTCCTATCTCTTCCGCCTCCTGGGTGATACCTTTGTTCTTTGACATCAATGCAAAATGCAGGAGTGCTCGGAGGATGCACCTTTTGTGTGTAAGCAAATGGGGCGGCGGCTATCTGATCACGGGCATCTTGTGTTTTCACCATTATTTTGTTTTTTCGGGACGTGAGCGTGCGCTGATGTGTTTATACTGTCGATAGGGCTTTTGTCTGGGCTTGTTGATAAACTGTCCGGAAGCCGTATCAACTCATCTGAGTAACCACAGCAACCTATTTCGGGCTATCGAGCTGGAATATCTGCCCCCCGCTGCTGCGAGCTCTCTGCAGTTTTATCTATAGAACCTGTCTACAGGGGAGCCGTGGACTTTTCAACAGGTCGTGATGAACAATCAGCATCGTCCACGTCCACATGCACGGAAACCGCTGCTCCTCAAAAGGGGAAAAGGTTCAGGGTACAAGACCAAGACCAAACCTTAAAAGATGAGTCTATCTCAAGATCAGATTTAAGGCCAAAGAATAGCAAAAGGACATCATATTCAGACACAAATAAACAACACCTGATAAGGATAACAAGGACCAGGGACCAGGGACACCTGACAATACTAAGGAGAGGGCCGGACAAGGGCAGGGACAAAGACCAAAACAAACACAAGACTATGTGCCAAAGAGACCGTGGCAGACAAAGACAAAGACAAAGACGTGAAACAGACAAGCAACCAGGACAGACATGGGGGCGGAGCCTGACAACCGTGGAACAGTTTTAGGCCTCAAATCCCGTTGTTTTTCCTCCTGTCGGTAATCAATAAGAGTGATTAGTGTAGAAACTCCAGACAGAAATACAGTAAAGAGGAAGAAGTTCTCAATCTGAAGTTAAGATCTTCTGAGCCAGTCTGAAGAACAAAGCTTGATTCTAATCACTAATCACTAACACTCGTACCAACAACATCACTAACAGCGACTAATGCTAGACCCTCTTGAGAGGAGTTTTGATGATGGTTAATGAACACTGTGATGGAAAACCACCACATTCTATAGGAATGTTATTATTGTTTATTCTAAGATTATTGTTGTTCTGAGTAAATAAACTCTGCTCAGATGAGGAGCACAGTACCAGAGAAGATACAGGGCTGCAGTTTCATGAGCTCGGGTCTCATGATGCTGCTGGTCCGCGAGTCTGGAGTTGAAGAGTTTGTCAATATTTGCTTTTTAAGGTTAAACGCTGCAGTTTTCTGTCCACTCACTTATGGACACTGTCGTCAGATTATTTGGCAGGGACGGATTTCTGACCCAGCCAAAGTGGCCAGTGCCTAGGGGTCTCTAAATGCCAGGGACGTTGGAAAAGGGGCATCAGACCACAAGGCCCGAGGCGGATCAGTGCGCTGCAGATGCAAAATATTATATTAAATGAATGAACAGCCCTTGAATATGTAATGACTATCCATCCGTTCATCCGTGTCTTCCTGGTCAGGGTCATAGTGGGTCTCGGAATTATTGGGCACAGGGTAGGAATATCCCCTGGACTGGGCGCCAGTCCACCACAGGGTTATGTAACGAGTAAATAAATAAATAATGGCCGCTCATTTTGTACCCTGCCACCCCCTGCAGTTCTGTATGAAGAACAACACGCACATCATGAGACCGTGATCCGTACCTGCCTGTTGGATCACATAAATCAGCCATAACATTAAGACCAATGACAGCAAGGAATAGCATTGATAATCTGGTTATAATGGCTCCCGTCACGGGGTGGACATTGTGGACACTGTGACAAGAACCAGATTGTGATCTTCTGGATGACTGGGTGAGAACATTCCCAAGACGCCAGGTAGGTCTTGCGGGGTGTTCCTGGTATGCAACGGTCAGGACGTACCAAATGTGCTCCAAGGATGCACAACTGCTGGACTGGTTAACCAAAGCCATGAGTACTCAAGGCTCATTGATGGGCTACACGTGGAACCTTGACAGGTGTTTTTAATGTTATGGCTGATCTGGAAAAGTGGGAGGAATAGGACTTTTAGGAGTTTGGCCGCATCTTGGTATCAGAGTAGGCTTCTTTAGGCCTCATGTGAAAGTCGTTATTGGGAAGCTGCAGCTCCATCCAACAACAACAGTGATTAGAGTGAACTGCGATGAGTCAGCTGGAAATGTGTTGAATGGATTTGACGTGTGCAGTTAAGGAAATAGCCGTGCGCTGATTCACGCGCCTCTGGCCTTCAGTTCTCCAGCTGCTGCTGCTGCTGTTGTTGTTGTTGATGTTGTCACGTTGATGCCGTGCTCCTTCACTGGAGGCCAACTTCTCTCACCCCCCCCCCCCCCCCCCATCTATAACTGGGTCAGAAACACGAGACCCCATTTCCATGAAACCAGACCTGGGGAATGGCTTAAGATGGGCTGCTTGGAAGGAGATACTCGCATGTGGCACCTGGAAGAGCATAGAGTTGCAGAGAGGGTGAGAAATACGACGGTATGCTTTCATTCGGGACATAAATGATGTCAGTATAATAGTCACCTCTGGAGTATATTTATGTATTCATACAACGACTATCCTGCTGCAGCTCCGCCTGTCAGTCCTGCAGCTCCAGGTCTTCTCCTCAAAGCTGAAACCGAGACCTGCTCCGGCGTGAAGCCGAGCTACGAGCTCTGGTCGTGTGAGCCACCGCACATAAGTTGTTGACTCCCAGAAACTGATCTTCTGATGCTGTTGTGGATTTGAATCTCAAAATGTCTCAAAATATTGTGTTAATAAAAGCACATCACCGCTGTCTGGTTTTAACGATGGTTTGAACCCTGTCTCCGTTCTGGAGATGTTTTTCATTGGACGACGGCGATATTTCGAGAACAAAGTCGTGTTTGTCTGTTAAAATCGTGACTGGTGAGCAAGGATCCGGTGAAGTTATTATACTGGGAAACGTGCACAGGCAGCGGTTGTCTACAGGGTTAACGGTGGTTACGTCTGTCGTGTTCACAGAGGGCTTGTAGTTTCCCAGGAGACCCTGATAGTGATAAAGTGAATGATCCTGAAGGAGTGGAAGGATGGTTCGCTCGGAGCATTACAGCACATGAATCACTGATAGCATTGTAGAGTAAAAGGCCACTGGCTGGAAGTTCTTCTTCAACAGAAAGGACATTTTCATTTAACTCTGTCTGATTCTTTCTTCTCTACAAATGCAAATGTATCTTCCTTTCTCAAAGTCTCCATAATATTAGGACTTTTTCTGGTAGTAGAGACCTTTTTACAACGTTATTCTTCAAATATTGTGCCCTAATTCTCAAAGTCCACTATATATTTATAAATATATAGTTAACAGAGGCCCTGAAACCATTTCTTATCATTCTAGGTGGTTGCATTTCGTGCCATTTCAGGTTTTTAATTGGACCAAAGAGCTTAAATGTCAATAAAAGTCAGATATCAATTAAAGATAAATTCAGATTTTACCTCGACTTACAATCCGCTTTGACATTTCTCTTAATCAGTCTTGTCAGCATCGTCAACTGCTCATCAAAGCCACATTTAGTATCGTGTTGGAACAGGTGGCCCGAAGTGAACTGACTCAGCCTGGGGAGGGTGGGGTGCACTGGGCAGCGTATTGGGTGTTTTCCCAGGGGGATATTCCCCTCGGAATATCTGCTTAATGTTGGCGCTGACAGCCGGAGCCCTGCGCCGCTCTCTGCATCTTCACAGACTGACGTAGTCGGCTAAAAGTAGACACTCAGGACATCCCCCGCCAGCACCACCACCACCACCACCACCACCTCCACGAGCCCCTTCCAATCAGCATGGTGGCACATACAGAGTGGAGACGTCTGCAGGTACTGAAGCTGAAGACATATAGTAGCTGGCTGTGAAGTCATGAATCGCAGCCGGATTTTCTGTTTGAGACTTCATGCAGCGATGTCTGCTCTCGCGGATTTATCGCCGTGGATTTACTGCCGCTGTTACAGTGGAACTGGCAACCAGTCATGGTCAGAATTTAAGACGCAAGACATTTTACAGCAATGAAGGGCATGGAAATGGCCACATTTTATAAAGGGACTGAAAGGAAGTGTGGAAAAGAGGGAACGGGGAGGCTGTTTTTGGAATGGGTTGATTATTATTATTATTATTATTATTATTATTATTATTATTATTATTATTATTGTTCATTAAAGATCTCAAGATATCATTCGATTCTTTACTCGGGCTGATTTTCTGACGTGCTTGTTTACACGTTTTTGAACGACGACACGGATTCGATGTAGCTATAGAATTTTTCCCCATAGACTCATCCGATACACACCGCTTTATAGAAGACGTTCACTCGTCTTCTCGACCTTTTGATCCCCACTTGTTCAATTGTCGTTTTTTTTCTCGATCCCACTTCCTCCCTTTAACTCCCCTTCGGTTCTGTGCACCAACAGCCACCAAGTGCTCAGAGTGGGCAGTTGAGCTTTAATCCACAGCTGTACTGACCCACACTCATCTATTTGTCATTTTCTCCATCCCTCGTTCTTCATTTCACTCCCATTCATTTTTGTCCTCACCGAAGGCCTGGACTTTCAGTTTCCCAACAGCCACTAAACTGCACCTCCCTCAGGGCAGGTCCTCAAGCTCTATATATACACTTCAAAATGAGGCGTCTTCAAGGGTTCTTCAGTAAATAAATGAACACTCCAAGAACCCTTTGCGTGAATAAAGGGTTCTTCAGATTGATGAAGAATGCACCGTAAAGGGTTCTGTATAGAACCTTTTGGAAACCAAAAGCTTGACACTGTAACAACAGCAGAAGCCTTTTTGGTGCCATTTAGAACCCTTTTCCTGTATAGAACCCTTTACAGTGCATTCTTCATCAACCTGAAGAACCTTTAATTTGTGCATTCTCAAGGATTCTTGGAGTGTTCATGGTTATATATAGAACCATTTGTATAGAACCCTTTACGGTGCATTTCTCATCAATCCGAAGAACCCTTAATTCATGCATTCTCAAGGGTTCTTGTAGTGTTGATGGTTTTATATATAGAACCATTTTATCTTAATTTCCCTGAGGGAACCCTCCCAAGGGATCAATAAAGTTCTATCTAATCTGATTTATATAGATCCCTTTACAGTACATTCTTCATCAATCTGAAGAACCCTTAATTCATGCACTCTCAAGGGTTCTTGGAGTGTTCATGGTTATATATAGAACCATTAACTGAAGAACCCTTGTCATTGAGTGTATAGCGCTGCTGAACCTGTGGTCTGACCCCGGCTTTCTAAACTGGGAAGGAGGAGAATTTCATCGTCCTGTACGAGTGGACAATAGTCACATCACATTATATACATTACATCACACATCACCCCCTGCATGGGTAATACAGAAATGGGCTTGTGTTATGAAGGACACACACACACACACACACGCACACAAACTGACACAAACACATGTAAACAAACTGCGGACAGGCACATAGTAAACGTGTGAGCTGTTTGAATGCACTTTGCTTCGGGCACTGATTACCGGGCTCCGTGGGCCGGCGCAGCCAGTGGGTGGACAGGGTCAGGAGGTGTGTGAGCAGATTTCAGGTCCGATCTGCATGTGTGTGTTTGAGCGATGGAAAAGGCGGCGGGGGGAGGTGGAGGAGGGGTTGTGTTGTATTTCCTGTGTCGCAGTTTACTGTTTTTTAGAGCAAGAAAAATGGGCTTATGTAACGGGTCATGTGACGGAGCCAGAAATAGTGGCGGAGCTACAGCTGCCATTGCTCCTCCGAGCTGATCCTGGGCTTTCTGGCAGCTTCCACCCTGCCTCAGCACATGCTACACCCTCCGCCAAGAAGCACCAAATGAACGCCAGAAAGGCCAAAAAACACCCCCACTCTGTCTGGCTGAACCGAGCCTGGCTGAACAGTGACACGGCGGCCTGCTGAGAGGCCCGGGCTTCGGCCACTGGACAGGGGGTCAGAGGAAGTTGTTAGAGCAAAACAGATGAACTGTAATAACACAGCAGAGAGGGAGGAGAGAGAGATGGGGGGAGGAGATGATGAGAAACGAGCAGGAGAGAGATACTGTATAAACTAAAAGACATATTACTGTATGTACATTATGTATATATATATATGTGTGTGTGTGTGTGTGTGTGTGTGTGTGTGTGTGTGCGCGTGTGTGTGTGTGGATTAAGAAACAGGTATATACAGTGCTTCACATTTTCCACATTTTGTAATGTTACATCCTTATTCCAAATTAGATTAAAATAAAAATAAAACACAATATCAGACCATGTACGTGAGCCTTCACAGCCTTTAATATGACACAGTTTCCACTGATCATCCTTCAGATGTTTCTACAGCTTGTGGTAAATTCAGTCGATTGGACTTGAGACACACACCTGTTTATATACGGTCCCATAGCAGACAGTGCAGGTCAGAGCAAAACCAAGACACGAAGTCTAAGGAATTGTCTGTAGACCACAGAGACAGGGTTGTATGGAAACATGAGCACAGTGGCCTCCATCCTCCAATGGAAGAGGTTTGGAACCACCAGGACTCTTCATAGAGCCGAGTGACTGAAGGCCAAACGTCATATCTGGAGGAAACCAGGCACTGCTCATCACCTAGCCAATACCATTCTTATCGTATATGTAGCCTACATCTATCTATCCATCCATCCATCTGTCCATCCATCCATCCATCCATCATTTATCTACAGTTGTGCTCAAAAGTTTACATACCACGACAGAATTTTTGTTTTCTTGTCCTTTTTTTTTTTCAGACAATATGAAGAATAACACACAAACCTTTTTCACAAACGTCTGTTTGTGACAATGACATCTAAAAACATCCAAATGACCCTGATCAATAGTTCACATACCCTGGTGATTTTGGCCTGATAACAGGCACAGAAGTTGACAAAAAAAAAGCTGAATGAGTTCCTGGGATCCAGACAGACTCTTGCATCTTTGATCCAGCCACTCATGTTTCAGCAAAAGAATTGTCAACAGATCTACGGGAAAAGATAGTTGAACTGTATAAAACAGGAAAACCCCAAAATAACATCAGCTGACATACTGAAAACCAGTGGTGTGGCTGTTTCAAGATGCACAATACGGAGGCACTTGATTAAAAATGGGCTGCACGGTTGAGTCACCAGAAGAAAGCTATTACTGCACAAATGCCACAAAGTATCTCGCCTACAATACGCCAAACAGCACAGAGTCAAGCCTCAAAACTTCTGGATCAAGGTCATCTGGAGTCATGAGACCAAAATCCGACTTTTTGGCCGCAACCATAAATGTTACATTTGGAGATGTGTCAACAAGGCCTGTGATGAAAGGAACACCATTCCTACTGTGAAGCACGGAGGTGGATCTCAGATGTTTTGGGGATGTGTGAGATACAAAGGCCCTGGAAACTTGGTCAGTTTGAAGGAACGATGAATGCAGCACATTATCAGCAAATACTGGAGGCAAAGTGGACGTTCCAATATCACAACGATCCAAAACACAAGGCCATGTCGACCTGTCATTGGCTACAGCAGAACAAAGTGAAGGTTCTAGAGTGGCCATCTCAGTCTCCTGACCTCAGTATCGTTGAGCCACTCTGGGGAGGTTCTCAAGCGCACAGTTCATGCAAGACAACCCAGGAATTTACAGGAACTGGAGGCTTTTTGCCAAGAAGAACAGGCAGCTTTACCATCTGAGAAATAAAGAGCCTCATCCACAACTACCACGAAAGACTTCAAGCTGTCATTAAAGGGGGCAAATCACTGTATTAAGTGCTGGGGTATGTAAACTTATGATCAGGGTCATTTGGATGTTTTTAGTTGTCAATATGATTTTAAAGGAGAAAACATGTCGTTTGACAATAAATTAAATAAAATTAAAATTAAGTGTTATTAATCATGTTCTCTGAAAAAGAATTCTGTCGGGGTATGTAAACTTTTGAGCACAACTGTATCTCTGTCTGTCTATATACTCTCTATATACCTAATATATATAGGACTCATAGGAGTGAGTCCACGAGTTGTGAGAGAGCAGGAGAGAGTGCATAAGGCACACACACATACACCCACACACTCTCTCTCTCACACAGTGTGTGGCCCCAATGCATGTGTGTGACCCTGCAGTGCAGCGTGAGGGCCTTGTGTAGTGTGTGTGTGTGTGTGTGTGTGTGTGTGTGTGTGTGTGTTTGTGTGTGTGTGTGTGTGTATGTGTGGCTCAGTGGAGCAGAATGGTTCTAAGAGGAGACTCACTTAGATCACTGCAGCCTCGTGCAGCAACACACACACACACACACACACACACACACACACACACACACACACAGCACCCTGTAGGGCAGTTCACTCAGGCTGGGGGTCAGTGGAGAACCCTACAGTACTGAATGTAGCATATTTACAGTGAGCAAAGTACGAGTCAGGAAACGTGATGTCATCCAACGTCCTTGACTCAAAGGTCAGTCTTTACTGAGGACCAGAGAAAGAGGCTGCTTTCCAGGAACCTGTGATTTGTTTGAAAAGCTGCGGTTTTAAAGCATAAATAATATAAATATTTAACAAAAGTACTGGATTTTTATTATTTGATAAGATTATTAATGATCAGAATCAAAAACACATAATCACACAAGTTACCTGCATGATGTTTATGCAAATACATATTTACATCTTCAAAATCATAGTTTGTTTATTGTATTTTAATATATTTCCTATTTATTTACGTGTGTTAATAATGTTTAATAATGTTAAGTACTGTGTGCTTTGTGCTCTATCTATCTATCTATCTATCTGTCTGTCTGTCTGTCTGTCTGTCTGTCTGTCTGTCTGCCTAATATGTTCAAATCGTCTCTTGCTCTCTCTCTCATTCACAGGTCAGCACAACTACCTTTGCGCTGGAAGGAACGACTGTATCATCGACAAAATCCGACGGAAAAACTGTCCCGCTTGCCGAGTACGGAAGTGTCTCCAGGCAGGGATGAATCTCGGAGGTAAACTGCTACTTACAGCAAACAATAAACCTCCGTAAAGCTGCTTATTCCCGAACAGCAGGGAAACCCCAGGCAGAAAACCTGCGTAAACAAGCAATATCTGCACATTAACGGAGTTACAAACAACCATCGACTGTTAATGACTGTGCAGCTCCAGCTGCTGTGCCGATAGATCAGTGCTCCATACAGAGGCAAAGCAGAAAGCCTGCGTGGAGAACATGCACCAGCGAGTTAACACAGCTTACACGAGGAACCTGTAACGATATGGACGTTTTTCTACATTTGTCCAGCGCCAAGGTCAACCTTCAGGACACAGCGTCAGAGTATTCCAGTGAAGGCCGATGAAAAGGGATGCAGGATTAGTCTGTAATTCGTGTGAAAGGGTTATTATAAGAACGCAAAAATGATACAGAAACACCTACAAATAAGCCTCGTGTAACTTGAAGACTGAACAAACAGGAATGACAAAGAATTAAATTCATTCTTTACAGCTTTAGTTAGAATTACCACACACCCCTTCTGATGAATGCATTCATCTGCTGTTAAATACACACACAAGACCTTTTCAGAAGACAAATTAACAGGTGTCTCAAAACTTTTGTCCATATTGTTCACATATTGGACATTTGATTTGATTCAGCTTTAAATGACAAGTTTATATATATATATATATATATATATATATATATATGTGTGTGTGTGTGTGTGTGTGTGTGTGTGTGTGTGTGTGTCATTGTGCTGTGATGTGATCTCTGGATTAACAACACGCCCCTCAATAATATATGTACGTGTATTGGACGTTCCAAAACTTTTGACTGGTAGTGTGTGTGTATACATCTCCACCCCACCTCATCTCCAACTCCCCAACTCCTCCCACACATCCCAAAAGTACTGTATGGAGCTCCATCATTCCAGAGAACACAGCTCCACTGCTCCACAACTCAATGCAGGGGGTCTTTATACCCCTCTAACCCACGCCTGGCATTAGACATGGTAATAATAGGTTCATCTGGAGGTTCTATTGTATTGGCGGTACTTCTGTACAGGGGATAGACAGGCTGTGTGTACATTTGCACATCTGTGTCAGCAATGGGTGCAGCTTAAAGCTGAATGTGTTCATTAGGAGGGGTGTCCACCAACATTTGGACATGTAGAGTATTTAGTGGACACATGATTTCTGACTGTTGAACGTTTCTGCCCTATGTTAAGTGGTTTTAATGTTATGGCTGATTGTGTTATAGTCAATAAACGTGAAATTAGGGTGACACAGTGTCCAGGGTTTGATGGATTGGGTTCCGACTAATATAAACTTGGCGTTTATATAAACAGGTTCAGGTTCCCCTTTAGACACAGGCCGTGCTCCCGTTACTCATCTGATCCGTCTCCAAAGCAGACCTCAGAGAGCTGGTTAGTGTAGCCAGGATCGAAAGGGTTTCTACCTACCAGGATTGCTAAATTCCTCTGCTCTGGTGGAGATGGACATGGTCCAAGGTCTGATTCACTGGCTTTGGATTCCCTGAAGTCTGAAAACAAGTGCCTTAGTCAGGCCTTCCTGTCATTCGGGATGAAAGATTGCAAATGACACATTGTTAGTTAATAGTCACTCAAGCGTGCGTTAAAGGACTTAAGCAGTTTCTTCTTCCAGTCCTTCATGAATGGCTGCGATTCTCAGGCCTGGTGAGTAAGACTTCCACAGCCATGCTTGGTGAAGTGAGACGCACATATGAGCGAGTGGACAGTACATACAGCAGAGACATGAGACCGCGCTCGTTCTCATTCGCTGCTTTCGCTTCATTTAACCGGTGTTTCCCACAGCAGGCCTTCATCTGAGCTGTCTCCTCTACAACCAGAGCAATTTATTTTCTATTTTTACACAAAATCGCCGCGACAAACACACACTTTTCCTCAAATTGGATTCGTAAGCGCTGCTTGAAAACAGCCTTGATTGAAAAGAGCTCGGTTTTAAATGTGTCTTTGTTTTCAGGGCCGTCTCACTTTTGTTCCGGTGGTCAGTCTTACCCACGGCAGTAAGGACAGTGCTGCTCCTCTGCTGACTGTAGTGTGCTGAATTACACTGAACCCCTCACGTTAAACAGGACACTGACTGCTGTGGATTTCACACTGTCACCGATTTCATTTATAATTTCATTATGTACTGTACGCTGATAACACTGTACTGCTGCTGCCCTTAGTAATAATCAAACTGCCTCCTGTTTAGTATAATACTCATATGTCGCTCATATACAGGGGTTGGACAATGAAACTGAAACACCTGTCATTGTAGTGGGAGGTTTCATGGCTAAACTGGAGCAGCCTGGTGGTCAATCTTCATTAATTGCACCAGTAAGAGCAGAGTGTGAAGGTTCAATTATCAGGTAAGAGCACAGTTTTGCTCCAAATACTGCTATGAACACAACATTATGGGGGACATACCAGAGTTCAAAAGAGGACAAATTGTTGGTGCACGTCTTGCTGGCGCATCTGTGACCAAGACAGCAAGTCTTTGTGATGTATCAAGAGCCACGGTATCCAGGGTAATGTCAGCACCACCAGGAAGGACCAACCACGTCCAACAGGATTAACTGTACGCTGGACGCTGTCTGAAAGGGATGTTGGGGTGTTCCAAAAAATGTCCTTCACAAGACGAATTGACGCTGTATTGGCCGCAAAAGGAGGCCGTAGTACAACATACTAATCAATGATCGTGGTCTAAAAACAGGTGTTTCAGTTTCATTGTCCAACCCCTGTAGTTTATCTATCAGTCTGTCCATCCATCTGGACAGGAAACGTGACATATATATATTATTGTTTATGTAATTTAATGTGTGAATTACTATTTATTTTATAACTAAATATTTAGTCAATCTTGAAAATATGTGTAATATACGGTGTATATGTTATATCTCTCACCCCAGTGCACAGTCCAGATATCTGACCAACAGAAAAGAGTCAGAACCGGTCAGAACCGGTTGTGTAAATTCATTGTGTAACTTACTATCGAACTGAACATACATTATGTGTATTTTATCGTGAAACCCTTTTTTTTCCCTCTCAGCGCGTAAGTCGAAGAAGTTGGGGAAACTGAAAAGTGTGAGTGAGGACTCGGTGCAGGGCTCCAAGGACACTGTTCCGTTCCTCTCCTCCGAGAAGGAGCTGAACTCCACCATGGCTCTGGTTCCTCACGTCTCTTCGGTCACTCCATACCTGTCGCCGTCCGTCTGCAGCATCCTGGAGCTCATTGAGCCCGAAGTGGTGTTCGCTGGCTATGACAACACACAGCCGGACACAACCGACCACCTGCTGACCAGCCTCAACAAACTCGCCGGAAAACAGATGATCCGTGTGGTCAAGTGGGCCAAAGTACTTCCAGGTATGTTTCTTAAATCCTGTAACCTGTATAAAGTACACGCTGTATGTAGTGCACGCTGTTCTACTGTATGTAGTATTCATTCGTATAGTACAGCGTATTTAGTACACTTCATATGCACACTGAATGAAGTATGCACTATGTAGCTTGTGCACTGTGCACTATGTGGTACACTGTATAATAGATCAAATATAGTGCACTATGTAGTACACCGTAGATAGCACCTTGAATATAGTATACTCTATGTAGTGCACTGTATATAGAACACTATGTAGTACACTATATCCTAGATCAAACATAGTACACTATATAGTACACTCTATGTAGTGCACTGTAGCTAGTGCACTGTATATAGAACACTATGTAGTACACTATATATTAGATCAAACATAGTACACTGTATAGTGCACCATAGATAGCACCTTGAATGTAGTGCACTCTATGTAGTGCACTGTAGCTTGTGCACTGTATATAGAACACTATGTAGTACACTATATACTATATCAAACATAGTACACTATATAGTGCACCATAGATAGCACCTTGAATATAGTACACTCTGTGTAGTGCACTGTAGCTAGTGCACTGTATATAGAACACTATGTAGTACACTATATACTAGATCATAGTGCACTATAAAGTACACCTTGAATATTATAATGGTAATAATAGTACACTGTGTGTAGTACACTCTTTATAATACACTGTTTTCACCTTCCGCTCAGTGTAGTTATAATGTATAGATGTGTCGATCAAATGTCTGTATGTTTGAATACGTTCAGGTTGATGGTGAAGGTTTTTACGGGGTGGACTTTAAGTAAATATATCTGGAGTAAAGTTTGGTAAAGATCCTGACTCTGCTTTTCACTGTAGTCTTTACGCTTTCTCCTCTCTCAGGACTCATTTGCTGTATTGCAATTATTTGATACCGGGGTGTCTGCTTGCTATATCCAGATGTATAAATAGAAAGCCGGTAGACGCCGGGGCAAACCGGGCCTGCTGACTTTCAAAGACATACCATGAGATTAAGAACACACAATGCAAAGGGAGACCTGGACACGCTGTAGTGTTCTTCACCGTCACTTAAGACTCAGTTTTGATTTGACGTGTTTTAGGCACTGTCCTGGAGCTGGTGTTGCCTCTCTTTAGACTGTGCCGTGATTTGTTATCAATTCACTTCAGATCTGAGTTTGATTTGGTTTCGAGTCACTTTAGACTCTGTGTTGACTTTGACTCAGCTTATCCTCTGCATTCAAATTGATTTAAACCTGGTTTTGACTCACTTAAGATTCAGTGTTTAACTCACTTTAGACTTGGTTTGACTCTCTTTTGACTCAGTTCACTTTGAATCTCTTGAGAATCAGTTTTTACTTTGTCTGATTGAGACTCTGTTGACTTTGACTCACTTTAGACTTAATGTTGACTTCATTATTTTAGGCTTGTTTTTAACTTGTTTTGACTTTTTAGACCCAGCCTTGATTGGTTTTGACTATCTTTAGACTCAATGTTGACTTTGAATCTCTTTAGACTTGGTTTAGACTCAGTTTAGACTTGGTTTTGAATCTCTTTAGACTCAATGTTGACTTTGAATCTCGTTAGACTTGGTCTTGGCTGAAGCTCGTCACAGTCTTAAACTTGTCTTGTCAACAAACGTGGTCTTGTTTGCAGCCCTAATGTGTGAGAGCATGTAAGGCTGAGACGATTCTGTTCTAATCCTGGACCGACATTATGCGATAGGGACCTGCTTACATTGTCAATCATTAACCAGTCGTTGTCGGTGTTCACCAGTATTAAAATCTCCTGCTCACTTTTTAATTAACAAGCTCCACCGTAACACACCCGAACCATCTAACCGGCTTTCTGTTTGGGTCGTTCCGAAACCGTGCAGGCCATGGGGTTCTCCACACTAGGGGTCAACAGTTTTACACAGTCATTCTAAAAGAGAAATGCACTGAAGACTGAATCACGCAGACCTGCTGAAGCACTGAAACAGCTGGCTGGACCAGACACGATGGACCAAAGCTTCGCTACTGAAATAGCCTCATCTGCATTGATAAGCCGCTTAGTGTCCTTGCTGGACTCGGCTTCAGCACGCGTGCAGCTCACACTGAGAGTTTTCTGTCCAGTGTTCAGTGAACTCTTATTTATGGTGCTCCACAGCAGGGTGATAAATGGAGACCTTGGGCAGTTCGTGTAAAGCTGATTCTGGTGATTGTGCTGCAACAGTTTATCGCGTCTAGACAAATATTAACACCTCCGGACGTGCACCTATGGCACAGGAGAAACAGCCCCCGCCTCCGTCACATACACACAAATACTGCTTACTTGCTCGTATGTACACACACACACACACACACACACACACACACACACACACACACAATCACATAATAATAATAATAATAATAATAATAATAATAATAATAATAATAATAAATTATTAATATTATTATTGCTGAATATTGTTTTGTAAATATATTGTTTGATTTAATTGTTTGGGTTTTTTCGGATTTTGGTCTGTCTTTTGTGATATTGACACCATTCCAACTCTAGATTGTTGGGCCTGATTGTATGATTTGAACTTGAAAAGAGCTTTTTGACCACAATGATACAAATACACCACTGGTGGTGGTATTATTATTATTATTATTATTATTATTATTATTATTAGTAGTAGTAGTAGTAGTAGTAGTAGTAGTAGTAGTAGTAGTAGTAGTGGTGGTGGTGGTGGTGGTGGTATTATTATTATTATTGGTGGTAGTAGTAGTGGTGGTTGTGGTGGTGGTATTATTATTATTATTGGTGGTAGTAGTAGTGGTGGTTGTGGTGGTGGTATTATTATTATTAGTGGTAGTAGTAGTAGTGGTGGTGGTGGTGGTGGTGGTAGTGGTGGTGGTGGTGGTGGTAGTAGTAGTAGGTGTGGTGGTAGTGGTGGTAGTAGTAGTGGTGGTGGTAGTGGCAGTGGTGATGGTAGTAGTAGTAGTGGTAGTGGTGATGGTGGTGGTAGTATTAGCAGTAATGGTGGTAGTAGTGGTGATGGTTGTAGTAGTAGTGGTGGTGGTGATGGTGGTGGTAGTAGTAGTAGTAGTGGTGGTAGTAGTGGTGATGGTTGTAGTAGTAGTGGTGGTGGTAGTGGTGATGGTGATGGTGGTAGTAGTAGTGGTGGTGGTAGTGGTGATGGTGGTGGTAGTAGTAGTAGTAGTGGTGATGGTTGTAGTAGTAGTGGTGGTGGTAGTGGTGATGGTGGTAGTAGTAGTGGTGGTAGTGGTGATGGTGGTGGTAGTAGTAGTAGTAGTGGTGATGGTGGTAGTGGTGATGGTGGTGGTAGTAGGAGTAGTAGTGGTGGTAGTAGTGGTGATGGTTGTAGTAGTAGTGGTGGTGGTAGTGGTGATGGTGGTGGTAGTAGTGGTGGTGGTAGTGGTGATGGTAGTAGAAGTGGTGGTGGTAGTGGTGATGGTGGTAGTGGTGATGGTGGTGGTAGTAGTGGTGGTGGTAGTGGTGATGGTAGTAGTAGTGGTGGTGGTAGTGGTGATGGTGATGGTTGTAGTAGTAGTGGTGGTGGTAGTGGTGATGGTGGTGGTAGTGGTGATGGTGGTAGTAGTAGGAGTAGTAGTGGTGGTTGTAGTAGTAAGAATAGTAGTCATACGTATTTTATTTATTTACTACAGTTATGTAAAGCTACAGTTAAATAAAGCTCTGTGCTGTTTTCCTGTAAAATCATGCGTCACATTGATGTTCGTCTGTTTACGTTGACCTGTCTTCCTCTCGCTACAGGTTTCCGCACCTTACCCATCGAGGACCAGATCACGCTGATCCAGTACTCCTGGATGTGTCTGTCCTCCTTTTCCCTCAGCTGGAGATCCTACAAACACACCAATGCGCAGATGCTCTACTTCGCCCCGGATCTCGTCTTCAATGAGTAAGAGCGTACACCCTGACTGCTCCCATTAAGTACTCACATTATACAGGTGGGGGATAGTGGTGGGGTATACTGGTGGGCTATAGTGCTGAGTTATTCTGGTGGCGTATACTGGCGGGCTCTGTTGCTGAATTATACTGGTGGGGTATAATGGTGGGCTCTAGTGCTGAGTTATACTGGTGGGCTATTGTGCTGAGTTATACTGGTTGGCTATAGTGCTGAGTTGTACTGGTGGGGTATACTGGTGGGATCTAGTGCTGAGTTACACTGGTTGGCTATAGTGCTGAGTTATACTGGTGGGGTATAGTGCTGAGTTGTACTGGTGAGGTGTACTGGTGGGCTCAGGTTCTGAGTTATAGTGGTTGCTATCGCTTTAAAAAGCTGTCCGACTGTACTGGAGGCATATTGATGTTTCCAGCAACATGTTTATGAATTCATAACTGAAGGACAGCGTTTGAGCAGCTCTTTCTACTTTCGACTGTAAAGGAGAGATTACGCTGTTGGTTACACAGCGCGCCGTTCACATGAAGAATACTCGACTGAGGATCTGAAAACGTGCTGCACGCCACTATGGCTTTGATGTCAGACTCCTGGAAACAAACCCCGGTTCTAAAAGCGTCCCGTCACTCTCAGCACCTGTAGTGTAAAGACGAGGAGCCGGAAAGACGCTTTCTCCATAAACAGCCCTTGATCACATCAATGGAGCTGGATAGGGAGGTCAATGGGGCATGTGATTCAGAGAGATAGACAGCAGATTAGGTGGGAGGAGGCGCTGCACGCTCTCTCTGATTTGCACGGGCTCTATTACTGACAGAACTGCCAGAATTTAGATGAGGGAATAGAGCGCCCCCTGCAGGCCAGTACTGCATCTTCTGGGCACATGAGGTAATGAACCAGGGTGGGACACAGGCTGATAATAACACTCTCATACATGTAGAAAGAGGTTCTCTTGAGCATTGGCTTTAATTGGGTGGGCAAAAACAGATTGCTCTTCTTACGTAGGGTATTTAAACGATAGTATTTTAGTTTGAGACGGGGCAGAAGGAGTGGAATTGCCCCAGTTTCCTAAAAGGGAGTCAGTGGTTCGATTTTGACTTCATGCATTTGGTTACGGTTTTAATCCACTTTTATCATTTTTAACTATTTGGTATTTTTGTAGGCAGAGTCCAGGAGAACCAGTAGCTCAAAGCCCTGCCTCGTCCCCATCACTTTGTTGGTCAAGGTGCTACAGAGGGTTCTTTGAATGATGCCGCAGAACAGAGCTGTTTAACTCTTAAACCTGAGATTTCCGTTTTGCAAGCTTCATAACTCAGGATCAGTGTAACCTTCAGACGTGTGCAAGACCTACTTACTAATGATGTCACTGACCCAGATATTGGGTTATAGAGAAGAAAGAGAAAGGAGGGGCTATCCAGAACCTAACCACAGACGTCTTTCACGTGTGACCAATGTAGTAATGTGTCCTAGAAACTTTAGAACTTACTTAAATCCCAGTTTAAGTAGCAAAGGAGCTTCTAGTGCATGTTTACTGCTCTGTTCACGTGAACATGATCAACCTGCATACAGACTCTGACTGATCAGAGAGAGGGGGCGGGGCTGATGCTCAACCTGCATACAGACTCTGACTGATCAGAGAGAGGGGGCGGAGCTGATGATCAACCTGCAAACAGACTCTGACTGATCAGAGAGAGGGGGCGGGGCTAATGACCTCACTGACCCAGATACTGGGTTATAGAGGAAAATGAGAATTTTCAAATAGCAGAATAAAAGTTCTGAGAAGGGATAATACTGATACATATATAACACTAATAATTAAGGACATTGAGCTTTTATTTTATTTTTATTTATGAGAAAAACAAAGAACATGATTAAAAGGCTTCCATTTTCAGCTTAAAACACTCAGGATGATCAATTCAAAACAGGAAATCTCAGATATAAAGTGCTTTTTAGTCCATATAGGCAAAGAAAATGAAAGCATAATGTCATTTTTTAATCCAAACATGGTCAGATATCAAAATAAACAATTAAGAATAACAGCACCTGGTATGTGTGACTGTCTCCTATAAATGCTTTTCTCATTTTTGGGAAAATAAAAGACAAAACATCCCACGAAATTGTCCTGCGTTTGTAAAAGTTCATTAAAATGCAGCAAGAAGCTTCTGAAAACATGAATTACTTAATATCTCTCTTAATAATCTCATACTGGCGCTCAGCTTTACTGCGTTTAATAACGACACGGTCTCGGAAAATATGAGACATACTGGTTTAGAGCTGGCCGTCTGTCCATTCTTAACTCAAAGCTTGCTCCACTTTTCTCTTACTAACGCTCTTTTGCTACCTTCCTGGCACTCAGCGTTCTAGTGGATTTTGAAGCATTGCTGTGAGGATTTGATGGCATTCAGAATGCCATCGTGAATGAGGTCAGCATGTCAGATGCTCTCCACCCCACCTCATCCCCAACTCCCCAACTCATCCCAAAAGTCCTGTATGGAGCTCCATCATTCCAGAGAACATCGTTCCACAGCTCCACAGCTCAATGCTGGGTGGCTTTATACCCTCTGGCCCACGCCTGGTATTAGACATGGAGACAACAGGTTTATCTGCTTTATTCTAAGCAGCTGAATGCATTGATTAGAAGGGGTGTCCATAAACATTAGGACGTATAGTACATTCAGATGCGGAGATGAAGTTATGGACTATATATTTTGATTAGCATACATTACATATTCTGTACATCTCCATGCAGATTTGTTGGGCTGGAAGTGTGTGTTTAGAAGAGCACAGATAGGTGCTGGTAACGGCCGGACCGTGGCCTCAGACAGATGGTGGCTGCAGCGTTCTCTCCTCAGGTAGTTCCTTCAGAATAATGATCTCAGTACAATGCGCTCGAAATGTCCTCTCTGAGCACGATGACGTCTATGCTGCGAGCTTCTGCCGCTCGTAAACGACTCCCACGCATCCGCACACGGTGGCCAGGGCCAAAACAGAATGACGAATGCGGCCTCCGTGTTCCTGGCATGCTGGGGCAGAATGGCTAACGGGCCAGCGGCCCCTGCTGCTGATTTACTGCCCCCTGGAATGCCCACCAGTCGGCCAGGACAGTCACGAAGCCTCGCGTGTCAATGCTGTTCAAGAACAAACTTGTGCGCACGTGTGTGTGTGTGTGTGTGTGTGTGTCAGCATAATCCAAGACTGGGTACAGGGTGTGGTTTTGATGCAGTAAACACACCAATGGCCAATTCAGGTCATTCATGTGTACTCCTACAACTGTCCTTTACACACACACACACACACACACACACACACACACACACACACACACACACACACACACACACACACACGCACGTGTGTAGAGAATGCAGTAGAAATGTTGGACTGGTCTGAAATGGGTTGAGATTTGGATTTTCTCTCCAGCAGCAGAGACCTTTCTACACAGTTAAAGTAGAACTTTAAAGAGCAGCATCCTTAAAAGATATCGATTGAAAGCAGAGGAGAAGAGTGAAGGCCTACTTCTACCCACCGTAAAAACAAAAGGACTGCATAATGCTCCTAATAGAACTAACGTTCTCAGTTCTCAGTGACCTCCATAACGGTGTATCTCAAAGTGTGCTCAGTTTTCCTTCAATGAACATTAAATATCTATTACACACATCTTAACCTTCACTTTAATGTCAGTGATTTACTTCACTTCAGCTCTTATTCTAAACTTAAATTATACCAAGATTTAACCATAATATCAAGTCTTATCTTAAACCTCCTCAATTCAGTCCTTGATCTGAAAATGAACTTAACTGTAAATGTTAATCTTATTCCAATCCAAACATAACCTTAATTTACACCCTTAATCTAAACATAACCTTAACTTCAATCCTTAATCTAAACTTAACCTTAAATTCAACCCTTAATCTAAACATTACCTTAATTTACACCCTTAATCTAAACATAACCTTAACTTCAATCCTTAATCTAAACTTAACCTTAACTTCAATCCTTAATCTAAACATAACCTTAAATTCAATCCTTAATCTAAACTTAACCTTAACTTCAATTCTTAATCTAAATTTAACCTTAACTTCAATCCTTAATCTAAATTTAACCTTAAATTCAACCCTTAATCTAAACATAACCTTAATTTACACCCTTAATCTAAACATAACCTTAACTTCAACTCTTAATCTAAACATAACCTTAACTTCAACCCTTCATTTATGTCTAACTATAACGTCAATCCTTAATCTAAACATAACCTTAACTTCAACCCTTAATCTAAACATAACCTTAACTTCAACCCTTAATTTATGTCTAACTATAACGTCAATCCTTAATCTAAACATAACCTTAACTTCAACCCTTAATTTATGTCTAACTATAACGTCAATCCTTAATCTAAACATAACCTTAAATTCAACCCTTAATTTATGTCTAACTATAACGTCAATCCTTAATCTAAACATAACCTTAAACTAACCCTTAATCTAAACATGTATAACTTCAACCTTAATTTATGTCTAACTTCTCATCAATCCATAATCTAAACATAACCTAACTTCAACCTTAATTTATGTGTCTAACTATAACGTCAATCTTTAATCTAAACATGTATACAAATTCAACCTGAATTTGCTAGCACAGCGTCAATCCTTAATCTAAACGCAACCTTAACTAACCCTTCATTTATGTCTAACTATAGCATCAATCCTTAATCTAAACATAAACATAACAACCCTTAATTTATGTCTAACTATAACGTCAATCCTTAATCAAACATAACCTTAACTTCAACCCTTAATTTATGTGTCTAACTAACGTCAATCCTTAATCTAAGCAACCAAATTCAACCCTTAATCTAAGTGTAATGTGAGTCAAACACAAATGTGACCTAAATTCAAAAACTACTGCCTTGGTGTAATTATTTTGTCGTGGAACTGGTTCTGTATTTCAGTTTACAAACCTAATTTTAGACCATTCATGTTTCACCAACTTCATCAGCAGTAGAAGAACAAAAAGGTTATAGTTGTTCAGCTCAGAGCTACTGTGGGCGTGTCTTGTTGTACAAGACAATGACATCCAGTTCCACTGGAATAGTTAAAAAACACAAGGTTCTTATGAACCAAATGGAACCAGTTCCAGGAACCAGAGTTCTTTTGGTGGAAAAGGCCTAAGAGTGGAGTTGTAGAGCTTCAGCAACATAAAATGTGAGTGATTTTATTATCAAAATAGTGATATAATAATAGAGGCTTCTCTGCAGCCCTTCCTAGAGCAGGAGAGCGGTCGGGATCAGATTGATCTGTTATTTATGATGACAGGAGCAGGCCGTAGATCAGCACTCCCACTCCCCCAAACACGTTCTGACAGTCGTCCCAGCCGAGTGTGTTTCTGACTGACACGTGAAGAGACGAGACTCATGGTTACAGATGTTTGCACAGGTTTTATTAATAAAACAAACTGTGTGTGTGTGTGTGTGTGTGTGTGTGTGTGTAATGTGTGTGTGTGTGTGTTGTGTGTGTGTGTGTGTGGAGAAGCAGTATAGAAGAGAAGACTGAAGAACACATTTTAATTAAGGCAGTAAATAAATAAAGAACACAAAATGAAGTAAAACAAGCCCATCATTTTAAATATGGATCAAAGTGTTGGGACACCTAATCATTCATTGTTTCTTCCGAAATCAAGGCTATTAAAGAGTTAATCCTAGCTGTTAGATATCTCTACTGCCCAGTAAATTTTTACTAGATACTAGATTTTGGAGCATTGCTGTGAGATGAATTCTCCAGCTCTTGAATCATAACAAAGTACTGGATGGAGGCTCTATGCGTTCAGAGAACACATAACCCCTCTGTCTAATAGAGTTTCATGTATATTTCTGCATGTATATCTGCTCCAGAAGTCATATTTTATTGGCAGTACATCTCTATAGGGACTAGACAAGCTGTGTGTTCATTGCATGTGTATGTGTGTGTGTGTGTGTGTGTGTGTGTGTGTGTGTGTGTGTGTGTGTGTGTGTGTACTCCCAAAGATTCTAGGTTTCACCCTTGTTTTCAAACAATTCATTGCTACCATAGCAACCAAGAGGCTGGTCATGAAGCTGTGGTCACCATTTGTTGTCCTTCTTTTTCCATCAGTTCAGTTCGTTCCGTCTGTTCACTCTTCTTCTATCTGATCCTCTCCTCTCTCCCTCTCTCTCCCCCTTGTTTACAATGCCTGATTTCGTGGTGAGTCTGCAGAATCCTGAGCTCACGCTGCCGAACAAGTTCATATAATCATTCCTTGTGAACATTATTGAAACGCATAAATCAAGTTTGTAATCAGAGGATCTCGGATGGGAAAGTGAAATGTTTTTCAGTGTGTGTCTAAAAATATTCCTGTATAAACCTAAATATATGATCAGATTTAAAGCCATAAAGTGGATAATTAAGCTGCATGCACTTGTAAAGGGCTGTTAGATATGAAAATTAACACTGAAATAAATTGACAATGCCTTATATATACCATGGATATAAAGTTCAAATGTGAATACTTACACACTGACATAAAAGGTATAAATGTGTATATTTACACACTGATGTAAGGTTAAAAGCCTCTATTAATGTAGATAGATAGATAGATAGATAGATAGATAGATAGATAGATAGATAGATAGATAGAGAGAGAGAGAGAGAGAGAGAGAGAGAGAGGTAGATAGATAGATAGATAGATAGATAGATAGATGAGAGAGAGAGAGAGAGATAGATAGATAGATAGAGAGAGAGAGAGAGAGAGAGGTAGGTAGATAGATAGATAGATAGATAGATAGATAGATAGATAGATAGATAGATGAATAGATAGATAGATAGATAGATAGAGAGAGAGAGAGAGAGGTAGATAGATAGAGAGAGAGAGATAGAGAGAGAGAGAGAGAGGTAGAGATAGACAGACAGACAGACAGACAGACAGACAGACAGATAGACAGATAGACAGATAGATAGATAGATAGATAGATAGATAGATAGATAGATAGATAATCATGACGCAGGCTACAAAAGACACATATTTTAAAAAAGTCAAACAGCTACTACACACACACACACACACACACACACACCTAAGGGAGAGAGTGTGGCCAGTGTGTTGTATCAGCTAATGTGAGCCTCTATCTCGGCCTGTGCTGTGCTCAGTCCTGCAGAATCACATGTGAACTCTGGCTCTTTCAAGTCGGCCCACAGGGCAGGCGTTTGATTATTTTTTTGTCAACACAACAGTGATTTAAAAGCACGACCACTTCCAAAACCCATAATTCCCCTCCCAGCTTTGTTGCTTCATCTATTCTTTGTTTCCCTCATCTGCTCCTTCTACATCCTCTGCTGTTTTCTTTATTTCGTTCTGCTCAGACTCCAGAGATGGCTCGTAAGTTTGCTCTCAGGCGCTCAGATATGTGTTTGTGTGGATGTTGTACTGTCCTTTTAAGGCCAACGTTCTTTAAAGCAAAACACACTTTTTCATGTTGCTGAAAGATTTGTGTTTGTATACGTCTGTGTTACACGTGAACATGTGCCTGCAGTTCTGTGCAGAAGCATTTCATGGCATTTCGAGAGCCAAACACGCCTGGATGCACTTCATGGTGTTTGGTAGTGGAAGTCTAACTGGGTGGTTGAAGCGAAGCGTGCTGCCAGTATGAAACGTTCTCTGTATTTGCAATATATATACACTGCCTGGCCAAAACAAGGTCACATATGCATTTAACTAGCGAACAGTAGAGCCTCCCATTGGATAATTAGTTCGGGGTGATTATCTTTCAACTGTAACGTTGTTTAACCCGTAACTGATGCAGTGAGCTTCCCATTTGTCGTGGAAAAGATGTTCATCTGGTCAAATTATTGCCATCAAGCAGAGAAAACATCTAAGGAGCTGAAACTAAAATCAGGTTCCGATCACAGTGCATTGATAAAAGTGGAGACTGATGGTGGGAATCATGTCCGAGGAAGGAATGGTGGGAATAAAACAAGGATGGTGGTCAGTGATCACTTTTGGTTTGAGTGAACACATTAGATCTCAGGGATGTGTTTAAAAGTGAAAGTAAGAGCATTGCCACGCTCACTGCCATAACACACAATATTTTGTTTCGACAACATTCTGGAGGTGAGGGTGACCAGCCCGTGGACCTTCTCAAGTCAGTGGACGATATATGCTTGGTGTTGCATTGTTAATATCTTTTTTTTTGAAGTCCATACCGAGTCACGTGATGTACATAAAGGAGCCAGACTGTGGAGCTGATATCTGGAGGCTGAGTAGTGTGATTGTTGTCTCCTAGCTGGTTCTTCCGATTCTGGCGCTGATGGTCTTTCTCTCTCTGTCTAAATGGTCTGCAGCAGGGTGCATGCAGCAGTCGGCCATGCCGATCTGTGTGAGCATGAAGCAGGTCAGTCAGGGTTCGTCCGCCTGCTGCAGCTCACCTCGAGGTTCCTCATATGCATGAAAGTCACTAACTGCTCCTCAGCACAGGTCAGTATTTGTGTAGGTGTGTGTGTGTGTGTGTGTGTGTGCATGTAAATGAGTGTTTGACCTTGGCTTGCATTGTTTTGATTGCTAGGAGCAGCAATAGGTTTAAACATTCGCAAGAGACCTCAGAGTAATGATGGGACAACAAGTAGGGGCTATGTACAATACAACTGGTTATGGGTGATGGGCCTCGTCAGCAACTGAAGAAACCTCGTTCAAACATCATTTGTAAAACATAATTCGTTGAAATGGAATTTTCTTTGCGGGAAAAGATTCGAGCATACATTTTATTACTGTTAAAATGTCAAGCAGTTTAGAATCCAGAGTGCCCAGCACATCAGTTGCTAATGACCAGACCGTGGTGAGAGAGGACTTTGGAGGACTTTTGGAGCTTAGACATTAGTTCGGTTTGCTCTTGATTGCTGATGTGGGGTCACCACAGCGAGATCGCAAAGAGAATTCCGAGTGGAGGAGTGGGAATGAATGAATGAGTCATTAATGCATTAAAGGGAGGTCATATGAAGAGCAGTATGACAGTGAAATAGTTGTCTTAGCTGGAGTCACAGTTCTGATGTGTGTCTTCACAGTGGCGCTTCACGCCAAACACGATCAGAGGTTTATGAGCGGTTGATACCAGTTCGCCCCAGTCTCCTGTATTCCAGGTCGCGGAGGAGCTCGTCAGGTCAGACTGCGGAGACACAGGAGCTCAGTTTCACTGTGGACACGTTTCACTTTCATTCACTCTGGGGTTTCTATGGGAATATTTTATACAACGAAAGCTTTGAGTCGGATTTTATATTGATTACATGTAGACAGACATATTTCATACTTCATGTTATTACATATTTCATATATTTACTATTGACAGACTGGGAATCAGAATGACTTTAAATTACAGTCATTACAGCTGTTCCCATCTTTAGAAAATAGAAAATAGCGAATAGAAAAGATCAAAAATTAAAATAATAAAAATAACAGAGTAATAAACACAGAATTAAATATCTGAATCAGAAATCTCACATTATTACAGTATTTAAATTCAGGATTGACTAAATTAAGATGCACTGACTAAATACATCCCTTTAAGTATAAGAATAAATGATGTGATTCACGATTTTCTGCTGAAATAGTTGTTTTGAGATGCATTACGTAACATGTGCCCGAAGACTCTGTGTGATATTAATGTTGGTCCATGTCCTGGATGGTGGATTGATAATTGTCTGACCGACTGACCGATAGCAGAGGCCCATCAGCCTTTAGAAACACAGCTGTTTCAGTGTAGAGCGAAGCGGAAAACTTTGAGCTAGAGTTTTTAGTGGGCAGGCTTTCGGCATCTCTGCCTGCCCTGATCCTCTGGAGCCCTTCAATGAGCCCCTGCTGTACTTAATAAAATCCAGCCAAACCCGCAGGCAGCGCTCAGAAACCAGTGTTTTCTCCACTTCCTCAAACAGGGCCTTCAAGGAGAAAGAGAGCAGAGGAGGAGGCTGTGATTAGTATGGCTGCAGTGTGCCGGCTCTGTGCTGCAAGCTGGAAGGAAGGCGATGGAAGTGGGGCTGAATCTAATGCTTTTAATCAGATGTTTAATGGATGGTGCTGAGTGTTATTTTACCGTTAATCAGGTAATTAAACCCTTCTCTCACTTTGTCCCCCTGCTGAAGCGACGCTATCATTCCGTGCTCTGTTTGGGCAAACAGCAATTCTATCCTTTGATCTAGCTGTGTCGCCCCCTATTAACTACTGTGCAGTACTACAATTTTGTCAGATTTGTGTGCATCACGCAGATATTATAGAGTATCACTATTTTATGACCATATTATTGCATCTGAAGGCCTCCTAAGTGACTGTGATTGGTCCCAATATGCATCCATTTGTTCTAGAGACCTCCGTATCCGGTGTTATACTAACACTGTTATAACTAACCCCACAGGGTGGAGGCTGTACTGTAACCCACTCTCTCTCTCTCTCTCTATCTACCCACCTACTGCCTGTGAGTTTATCTGGCTGAAAGGCTTTTATTATTATTATTATTATGTGTATTATTATTAAAATTCTAATCAAACATTTATTATTATTATTATCATTATTATTATTATTATTATTATTATTATAACTGATTAAAATTCTAATCAAACATTTTATTATATCTATTAGTAGTAGTGGTAGTAGTATTAAAAATTCTAATCAAAATATTATTATATCTATTATTACTATTAAAAATTTTAATCAAATTTATTATTATTATTGTTATTCAAATTCTAATCAAAGATTTTATTATTATTAAAAGTAAAATACAAATGTGTATTATTAAAATTAAAATCAAAATGTTATCATTATTATATCTATTATTATTATTATTATTATTATTATTATAAGAAATAATCAAAATATTATTATAATTATATCTGTATTATTATTATTATTATTAATAAAAAATCGAATCAAAATTTTATTATTGTCTAATCAAGATTTTATTATAATTAAAAATTAAAATAAAAATGTTAATATTATTATTAAAATTTAAATCAAAATATTATTGTGTCTATTATTGTTATTATTATTATTATTATTATTATTATTATTATTATTATTATTATTGTATTATTATTATTATTACACAGGATCAGATTCTCTGGTCATTTATCTGGTCTAATTCAATGTGTTTCAGTATCTGAAGTTAAACTGTGTTTAATGATTCTCACGAGCGTTTGATAAGGCTGAGACAGAGAGACGGAGACGGAGGAGGAGAGACCGAGGAGGCAGCTCTGCTCAGAAGGCCACATGTGGGAGGAGTTCTCTCCTGTTTGACCTTCACTAACGTTTCTGTGGCTCCACACATTCTCATCTGACCTTGATCGTGATGGAAATGTTGACCTGCTAAAGTATGAATCACCCAAAACTGAAGGAACTAAAGTAACAGGGGCAGAACGGTCAATATCGGCCTCAAAATCGAAATAAACAAATAAAAAGTTCAATATATAAGCAGACGACTAAATATGCTTGTCCATACACAGTAAAAAACTAAACACTAGAAATTAATATATTTTATTATTTCAAAATTGTTAATCTATAAATTAAATATATTAAAATAATGATATTGATACAAATAATCAAATAATAAATTAATCAAAGTATATATATATATATATATATATATATATATATATATATATATATATATATATATATATATATATATATTAAGTCATAATTGTGGATCATTTATTCAATTAATTCAGTTAAACACTAAAATAATAAAAATATATAAAATATATAAAAGTGCAGCATTTATAAATAAAATTATGCATATAGTTTTTATTATTATTGTGTCACTATTATTATTATTATTATTGTTATTATTATCCCACTATTATTATTATTATTGTTATTATTATTATTATTATTGTGTGTTGTTGTTGTTGTTGTTGTTGTTATTATTGTTGTTATTATTATGTATAAATAAAGTAAATACTGGTCTAAACTGACCAGTGAAGCTACAGTTTTAAGTGAAGCAGTTTTAAATCAGATGTCATTGATGATAAAATAGTGATAACCTGTGAAAATGCATATGATTTAAAGCAGGTTTAGGTTAAAGCCTCCTGAACATAATCTGGTTCACACGGCAGATTTGTGTTGGACTTGTCTTGTTTGTTCACCATCGTTTGTGTAGAAAAGAGCCTTTTGCAACAAACCCGCTCTAATTGACTTTGATTGCCTTGTTTACAGATTTACGGTTGAATTATTTTAAACAAATGAAAATGAAATGTGTGAATTAATAAAGGAATCAGTTAATAAATGTGCTGCACAAAATTGTAATCAGTGTGAATAAATCGAGTGCAATCGTTAAGTTAAATCATAAAAATAATGATGAAAGTATAAAGTATATATATATTTAAATTATTGTTTATTCACATGAGCTGGTTCACAATGGAACTTCATCCAGTGCTTTTGGGATGAGCTGCGGATAAATAAGGTGGGGTGGTGATCATTCATCATCCTGACCTCACTAATGCTCTTGTCAATGAATGCAATCAAATCCTCATAGCAGTGTTTCCGAAATGAGAAAGCTTCCCCTGGACAATAGAGACAATTACTCCGACAAAAGCGGAATAAACTCTTTTTAATGCCCTCGGTTTCAGACGAAGCAGGGAATGAGCTGGTGTCCAAATACTTTTGTCATGCCCTCTATTGTGCATGTCCCCTACAGTATCTCAGAGATACATCGTGTTAAATAAGCCAGACAGTGGGACAACAGGTGGGACAGACCCTCCTTCAGTTAATCTGCTGTGATTCAGGGTTTGCTCGAGGGAGTCGTGGAGCTGCTGACAGCAGAACAGTGTTCAGCGAGAGAAGAGACAAATCCATTTCTTATGATGACGACACAGATTAGCAGACTGGCCCCACTTTCCATTCAGCGCAGCTCTAAATGCCAGCCGCTGGCTAATGAGGCTGCGGGATGTGGGTCAGTGGGAGAGAAGACGGAGAGAGAGAGCAGAGGTTTAACCCGATGCTGTCCTTCAGCGGAGGGAACAGTTCAGAGATCAGCTCCGACAGGCTTGTCTTCCATACGGATCTCTGTAAGCTCATTAATACACCTGATACAGCTCTGATTTGTATGCATCGCTCTTCATTTTTGCTGGGTTCGGAATTTTTTTTTACAGAATTCCGAATGTTTGTATCCTTGAACCGAGTGCGGACCATCATTGATCCAGCCTTGTATTACATTCATTTTAATAACTTGGTTCTTCAACAAACTAAACCTTCTGGAACCACCAGGAAGCAGCACGTGAGCATCCCCTGTCCTGCGTCCACGCCTTCAAATCCAGTCTTTTCAAATCAGATTTCTGCCACTTTCATACTTTCTTGATCGGATGCATCCGATTTAAGGGCAACAGCCTCCATTCCCGTTTCTTCCGGACAGTCCTTGTCAAGTCGTGTGTGTGTGTGTTCGTGCATGTGATGTACAATATCTCCACACCTTCACGGACATGACTGTGGTCAGGCCTGTTTGCTTGGCTGTTCACACTACCAGCCCAAATCCGGTTTTATATCCTTTCCAGATTGCTTCCCAGAGAAATCAGATTTGGAGGTGGTTTGATATCTGATTACAATCAGATTTGTCCAGATGTGTCTGAACGTTGTGTAGGATGGCTCACTCTGAAAAAGGACAGTGTGGTGTGTGTTATTTTTACCTTCATTCGTCCAAAAATGCATTAAAAAGCATGGAATTTATATTCCGTCACTGTTATATAAAGACACTTAAAGCATAGAAGGGTCTCTTGAGCCTGTTGCTTTAATATAAACACTGTTCAACTGCACACATCAATAGAATTCAGACGTAAAGTTATTAGAACCCACTGGGGAATAGTCCTTGGCCAGTATGTTGCTTGGCAACCATTACCTACTGATAATGAGCTGCATTGTGTGGTGGGGAAAAATGTATTGCACTTCAAAACATCCCACCAATTCAGGGTTCTTACAGGGTTCTAACGCTTAATATCAAGCAAACAATCGTGCACCTCTTCGAAGTGCAGTTCCACCTGTAACCGTCCATCAGCCTGAAACCTAAAGTAGATTGTACACGTGCCTGGTGTTCTTGATTGCTGAATCTCAGAGCTGAGAACGTGATGGTCATATGCGTGTTACCAACCCAAACCCGTCCGTGTCCGAGGGGACTGTTAAACAGCGGGAGAGACAGTCCATCGTTAATAACGGCGCCTTCAGTGCCAAGAGGTTGTTCGAGGTGTCAGTGGGCAAAATAGGACAACTAGTGTCATAAAGGACAGCATTTATGACAGCGGTTGTCACAACATTGACACCCGGACGTGCCTGACATGGCAGTATCATATTAAACCTCCACCAACCAGCAGCCAGAGGAGCAGGAATGAGAGCAAGTGCGGTGTCTGATGATAGTACTATAGAATGATACGCTGTCGAGTGGATTACTTGACTTCCACTTGTCCGAATATTTATGGACAGCCCCTCTAATGACGGCATTCAGCTACTTTAAGTTGCATGCTTTCATGACATAGATGTGCAAATGCACACACAGCTTGTCTAGTCCCTGTACAGAAGCACTGCCAATAGAATAGGACTCCTATTAAAGCTATTGGCACCATGCCTAATGCCAAGCATGGGGTGCGTAGGGTATAAAGCCCCCTGACATGGAGCTGCGGAGCAGTGGGATAATGGAGCTCCATCCAGTACTTTGAGGATGAGTTGTTGATCTTACCACTGAATGCAATCAAATCCTATTCCGGAATCTAGTAGGACGTCTGTTACTTCGGCCTCTTCTTAATACCCTTGATTTCAGAAGAAACAGTGAGTGAGCGGGTGTCCTAATACTTTTGCCCACGGCCAGTAGTTCGGATGTGTTTTCCTGTATTAGCGCACAGATTATGCGCGTAATGGAGGCTTCAGTAAGGTGGAACAATGCTGGAGTTTCCCTTTAAGATCCAGAGCAACAGTATAACTATTCCATCAACACCAGGAGAAGAGGGAAAAGGGCAGAAAGAGGACAATCAGTCGGTAACAAAATCTGTTCCACTGACGGCAACAATGAATCTGTAGCATGCAGGATGGGTACTGGGCCTTGTACAATTGAATAGGGAGCACAGAGGGGCATGGAGACGAGGTGGTTCTTAATCAGCTCACCACAGGCTGAATGTCATTCGTGATTGGCACTGGTCCATGAGCACACTTGTCCTCTGCAGGCCAGGTTTGGATCACTCTATCCATCCTTATGCGTCTGTTGCTTTTCTGATTCCCCGTGTGCTAAAGCATTACCATAACCTCCATCTCCAAAACCCAAAACCTCTTCCCAATCTGTGAATCCCGTCACACACCCCGCAGGTATTTATAACCCCATCATCCTTGTGCAACGCTATCTACAGGAAGTAGAAGTTTCTTCAGGAAATTAAACTGTAACTGATATGATCAATATTTATTGATCTACTCATACAGAAGTCGTGTCTCTTGGCGTCAGGTTTAATGCGACACGCCAGACGTCTCTGCATGGAGGTGTAGAGGTTCCTAATGGTGTCCTGTGATGATCCATCTCATGCAGCTTGAACGTTCTCCCTCAGTTCTGCAGATGGTGTGTTAGGGGTGGAGTGTTGATAGAGTGTCCAATAGCATCCCACACATTTTCAATCAGGGACAGGTCTGGAGATGAGACCGACCACGGTGTAGTATCTGTCTTCAAGACGAGATCTTGAGACGGCAGCAGTGTGTGGACGAGCGTTGTCCTGTTCTAACAGAGCACCGGAGTGTGTGTTCAGAGAAGGTAGCACCACTGGTTGCAGAACCTGTTGGGCTGTCAAAGACCAATGGTGATCTGACATCAAATGAAATTGCACCCACACCATGACACCGGACCTTCTGAATGTGTGACGCATGACAACAATCCTAGATCTTGCTGCTGACCAGATTCCTTGGTCACCCCCACCAAGAGAAAACAGGACTCATCATTGTTGAGTTGTCCTAAAGGGGGCCATTTTCCACTACTGTACAGTGCCTCAGTTCTAATGGGGTCATTTCAGGTTGAGATCAAAGGTCTAAGGTCAGGCATTTCCCAAACAAGGATTTGGGAAATGTTGAAAGAATGATGTATAAACCATGTTTGGATTTCAGTAAACATGGTCTAAACCAGAGCCATTATGAGCAGCAGAAACGCAGCACATTTCCAGATCTTCAGGTCTGGACCATAGAAGCACGTTTGAGATGTTCTCCTAACTGTTATGGCTGTTTGCTGTTTTACAGTGCCCAAAGATGGTCTGAAGAACCAAGCAGCGTTTGAGGAGATGAGGGTGAACTACATCAAAGAGCTGCGGCGTTCGGTGGGCAAGGCCACCAACAACTCTGGCCAGACATGGCAGCGCTTCTTCCAGCTCACCAAGCTACTGGACGCCATGCATGATGTAAGCAGAAGATCACACCTGTACTTGAATAAGTAATGCTGCCATAACCAACAACGAAAGCTTTACAGGCCGTCAGCACAACCTTGTGTTCGTTCTCATCCACACAAGCATTGATGGTTTGAATCTGAACTACCACGTGCCAAAAACTGGAGCCACGTTTATTTTATTTTATACTCATTTTACGAAGTGCGGTCCACGTTCACCGTCATTGAGGAAAGAAACAGGAACTTGAGAAACGTAATCTAGGGTTCTGGGAAGCTTCAACTGATCTTCATGAAGTCTTAGAAGTAAAGAGCATAGAGTTTGTGAATATTTGTCACAAGAATGTGAGGAAGAGGATAAGAGGGGTTTGGGTGTGGTCCATTTGGGCGTGGTCCATCGGTTCTTCTGTCCATACAGGAGGTCATCTGTTTCTCTGCAGACTTTATTCTCCTCCTTTCACCCTGATCTTCAATGATCAGGACCCCACAGGACCACCACAGAGCAGATATTATGTGGGTGGTGGGTCGTTCTCAGCACTGCAGTCAAACTGACATGGTGGTGGTGTGTTAGTGTGTGTCGCTGGTACGAGTGGATCAGATGCAGCAGTGCTGCTGGAGTGTTTAAACCCCTCGGTGTCACTGCTGGACCGAGACAGTCCACCAACCAGAAACGTCCAGCCGACAGTGTCCTGTGTTCAGCGTCCTGTGAGCACTGATGAAGTACTAGAGGACGACCAACACAAACTGCAGAAACAGATGGAGACACTCGGTAGGAGTGTCTGATAGAGTGGACAGTGAGTGGACACAGTGTTTAAACACTCCAGCAGCACTGCTGTGTCTGATCCACTCGTACCAGCAACACACACTAACACACCACCACCATGTCAGTGTCACTTCAGTGACTCCCAAATAATAGCTGCTCTGTGGTGGTCTTGCGGGGTCCTGACCACTGAAAAACAGGTTGAAAGGAGTGTTTGTTTTGTACGTGAACTTTGCCGAAGGTTCTAACTGCTCTGTCTTCTGCTTCCTCCATCCTGGGCAGCTGGTGGGGAACCTGCTGGACTTCTGCTTCTACACCTTCCGCGAGTCGCAGGCTCTGAAGGTGGAGTTCCCCGAGATGCTGGTGGAAATCATCAGCGACCAGATACCAAAGGTGGAGTCGGGCCTGACACACATCATTTACTTTCACAAGAAGTGACTGGCAGCGGATGAGACGAAGAACGGAAACCGGGGATGAAAGAAGGAGAGAATAAGAGGAGAAGTGAGGACGTCGAGCCCTCGGAGAGAGAGAGAGAGAGAGAAGCCCAGGATGGCCAGCTCGCCCGCTATGCATAAAGTTAGAGGGATTTATGCCATTGTAAACCACGCGCAGAGGGAGAGGAGGCAGAGGGTAGTGTTGTCTGTAGCCAGCCAGTTGAGGAGGACTTTAGTTCACATCTCCTCGTCCCCAAAGACAATGCTGACTATGTTCCTTCTATGGATATGAAGCCATACGTTTCTTTGGTAAAGCTCTAGTGCACAGGTACAAGTGTATAAATAATACTAAATCTCACACACACTTTACACACACACTCACACACACTGAAACGAAGAAAGAGACAGACACGTTAACGTCCTTGCCTCTGAGTATCTACAATCTGCAGTTAATTAGTGAGGAATTTCTGTTATTTAACTGATCTGGAAACAACACGTTCACATTCTTTGAGAGAAGAGAGAGAAAAAAAAAATGCAATTAAAAAACAAAACAAAACGACTTCTTGTTTATATTGTATTTTCCGTAGCAATCATACTACTTTCATTACCGGAGGATTTTATGGACAAAGAAGAGGCAAGAGAGGACATTTTTCAAGGGCTACACTACCTAAAATCTGAATAGTGTGTCTAATTGGTGTGTATGAAAAAAAAAAAAAAAAACACAAAGCATACACACACTTTCTTACTCGCGTTTAAAAGGACGAACAATCAAACCTACCACTGATATGCAAAACATGAAGACATTCATATTCCAGGAAATGAGACTCTTTTGTAGTCAGTGAACATCATAAGCGGGAGGTGGTGTGACCGATGTTTGGGTCCTTCTTCGAGTTGAAACGGAGCAGTTACGGAGACGTCTGTGAGGCCGAACTACGAGAGCAGTGTTTGGGGCCACAAATAAGCAAATACGATACAAAAGAGTTAAAAGGACTGAATGGAAGGGCTTTGTTTTGACCTTGTTTGACATCATGGTCAATAAACAGTAGGAAATGCAAGGCTGTCATCATCTGGTAGACGGTTTAGGGTCTGTGTGTGGGGCCGCGAGGGCCGGAGTCCAGCACGGTTAACCGATATCTGCTCCAGCAGACCGAGTCGGCTCACCAGGTGAGTGGAATCGGGTGTGTTTAGGCGGCGAAACTCAAATCTGGCCCTGGACTGGAGCTCCCCGACGCTGGCTCAGAGTACGGGATGGTACTCCAGTAGAAAGCAGTTTCATTGGTTTTAAATAGGGCTGCACAATATTGACAGTTCTACTGTTGTGATTATATTTACATAGGAATGAGGAGACCTGTGTCCCCGACACAGTCCTCTGGTTGGACGGTTGTGTCTGGTCTAGAGAAAGCAGTGCACAAATTGTCTGTCCCTTCTCACTAGTGTGTGATGGCTCAGTGTAAAGGATTGTGTAGTGTGTTGATCTTAACAGCATCCTTGGGTACCAGAAAGGAACTATGAGTAATAATAATAATAATAATAATAATAATAATAATAATAACAATATAGTGTTTAAAGCAATAATGTTTAAATTTGACCTGCTTTATTTTGACTAGGTCTATATGGACATATAGGTCTGGATGGACAACCCAACTGGGTACCACAAAGTTTTGTCCTTGGGCTCCATGTTGGCCCCACATCAGGATGTCCACCAGGTCTCCTGATTGGACCAGAAGGGGTTAAACATCACTGCACCTGGTGCACTGCTCATAGACCTAAATGGGACCAATTGAAGATTAAGGTGGGCTGTAATGATGATGCCCAACTGGGTCCCAGTCACGCATATACAAACCCAGGTAGAGCCCGTGCCAACCTGGAACCCACGTAGCCCACATTGCACCCATGTGAGCCACACGTGATCATGTTGGCTGGGGAGGATCGCTGTAAAAATACACAGTGAACTACTGTGATTGGTCGAAAGCATTGTTGTGATTTTGCGGATTCCATATATTTCTGAAAAGCGATTCTGTGACGTAACAGACGTGGAAACCCTGTCTGTACTAGAGGAACATTATAGGAACGTTCAGCAATGTTTGTAAAAGGTTTCAAGAAGGTTTGCCAGTGAAGGTCCAGCAATGTCGTGAAAGCGCGGTGTTATAATGGTTTGCATCACAACGTTATTATAACGTTTCTTAATAACATTCCCAGTTATTATGGAAGCTACCAGAAGTAAATGTTCAATAAATAAAATACAGTGTTTGCCCAACGTTTTGAAATATGTCTAACAAACGTGA
This sequence comes from Acestrorhynchus altus, assembly GCA_034509495.1. NCBI lineage: Eukaryota > Metazoa > Chordata > Actinopteri > Characiformes > Acestrorhynchidae > Acestrorhynchus > Acestrorhynchus altus. Next base: position 36,339,746 of record CM067506.1, on the reverse strand, counting down.
AAAAGCCGATATTCAGCTGCGAGAATTGAAGAAGAAACCAAAAACGAGTGAATTCAGGTTCAACTCTGCTGTAAACGCGGACGACCCATGTTACCGACCCCTTTCTCAGGTAGCTCAGCCCACCTGGCTTCTTTCACTGCCCCACCTCTAAACCCATACATCACTGCAATGCCCCTCCCATTTTTGAAGTGGGGGCGGGGTTTAGTTGAATCTAGTGGGGTGCAGATGCTCTTTAATTCCCTTCACAATAACAACTAACGATATTGTGCAGCCGTATTTTCCACAAAGCCTCGAGAAACGTCCAGAGAACAATGTTTGAAAAGCAACCGAACATGATGTCACTTGGCGATGTTGAACGGTGTGCTGGAGGGACGGGCGTTTTACGGTTTTTGGTCGAAACCTTTCCTTTCTAATCAGTCGTACGGCAAAGAAACGAAAGGCCTCTTAGGAGTTGAAAGTAAGGTGTTGCTTAACCAATCAGAGTGCTGAAGCATTGTGTAGGCTGATTTAATCCCCGCCCACCTGTTTCAAGGGACCAATCTGAAGGGTTATACGTGTATAATGTTGGAATCAGGAAAGATGCAGATGCAGATGCCGACTGGACCACGAATTAAGCAGGAGATTTATAAGCAGACGTGCAGCATTTGCCGTGAAAAGCTACGAGAACTATTTACAATAACCGTATTTACACACACAGACTAAACCAGCTCCCTCATAACAACGGAATTACTAATTCAACATTTTATATATATATATATATATATATATATATATATATATATATATATATATATACACACACACACACATATATATATGAAAGCATTTTCTATGAGTGTAATGAAGTTTTTTTAAGAGCCGCTCTAATTGGTTCTAACATGGTGCTTCTTTTTTCTTAAAAGTGTAAAATCAGTAGCCGCACATGTACAGTTATATATGATGAATAAGATCTGCTTTTCAGACACATCCAGCTTTCATACGGTAAACAATAACGACAACACACACACACACACACACACACACACACACACACACACACAAGATGACTGCAGTAGCCAGCTGTGTTCACAGCTTACGAGAAATATATCACACGAACACTCGCTTACAGTCATTTGTTACGTTACACGGCGACTGTACCGAGGACGTTGGTTTGCATTCCGGCAATTCCCGAATCAATTGGAATAAATGTTTTGGGGGTGGAATTCTACAGCGAGAGACTAACGGACTTCAGACCACTGTTTGATTTTGTTAAAGGATTCCCAGTTTGACCTTTTAAGGCCCAAAATGCTACTGATACGAGCGAGTGAATGAGTGAGAGATGAATAACGGCGGGTGTTTCGCTGTACGTTTCTTTTCGTCTCTTTACGTCGAGCTTTCTGGCTGATTTTGCATCTGCTCTCCTTCCCTCCGAAGGTGGAGAGGGTGTTCTTTGTGTTCTCCAGCAGTAGAGTTGGGGGATTGTGGTGAGGGGGTGCTTTGGGTGGGTTTGGATTTCAGTTTGTGGCACTTTTGTTATCAGCCTGCGTGCGGGTGCGTGTGCGTGTGTGTGTTACGTTGTTGGGTTTACAGTACGTGGTCGTGGTAGATGTGTAAATTTGATCAAGTAATATAGTCGTGTAGACCCAATCAGTCCTGTTTCACGGTCACCTTATCTGTACACACTGCTCTGCGTCGGAATTTCATGAAGGACCTGAAAATAATAAGCTGTTCACAATCTGTTTCGTCGGATTTTCTGTTGGCTTAACCCCTCGTTCTTTTTTTATATGTGTATGTAAATGAGAATCAATGTTAAAAAAAGGTTCATAGGATGTATGGGAAAGTATTTTTGAGAGAATTCTATTTTGCTGGAAAACAAAAAAATATATATATAAATATCTATATATATATATATATATAAATATCTATATATCTTTATATATATATATATATATTAATTAGTACTTTGTCTACAAAGATTATATGAGATCTTTTGTAAAGTGAAATGTTTATGCATGCTTTTCGACGAAGATGTTTACAGTGTATTTAAGAAGGGAAACTGTGCCTTTTTATCTCACGTGAGTTACCATTTTACAGTATCTATTGTAAATAAGTGGGTGAGTTATTATGTTGCATTGTATAGAACATTTCTACTTTAACCATGCGTCGATGGGTGTGTGTGGAGAAGACGAAGAAAAACGTGGTTCATGTGACTCTTTTGTTCCTTTTTTTCGAAATTGCTTGCGGAGTCCCTGCGCACCATCGGACGGCCCAACGTGTGTGAGATACGAATGTACATTGTGTGAGATATAATATCTGAATGTTAGATTCACTACAGTTCAACTTCTGTCTTGTTTTTTTTTTTTTTTTTTCTTTCACTAATGTGAACATCTTGTTTACTGTCCGTGTTTCTGTGCCCCCTAATCCCCTCCTTGCTTCACCTTGACGCGACTAACACTGAGGAGGAGATAGAGGTAGAAGCTACAGCCGGCAGATGCAGCACAGTGAATTACAGTACATGTAGTTGCAATTGCCAAAACCGCTACACCCTGCGTAAAGACGGCCACTGTACGTAAATCACTCCATAATCCAGCTGTAAACTAGGATTCAACGGCCCATTTTGGTCGTCCGCTCCATGCTTCCCTGGTTCTGGACTGAGTCTAGGAAAAATGGTGTTTGCCCTGGAAGGATTGTGGTTATGGACTTTGCAGAACCCCGGCAGTGTTGACTGGGTAACAGCGTACCCTTTACCTTGGTACACCCTTAACTTGGCCCAGTGGGACGGTTGGGGTGTGCTGCTGGAAGGGTGTTTTGTGTAAAGAGAAAGACACTAAGATTGACCAGAATTGAGCTGACTGACCTATGCTCTGCCTACAATATGAGCCACCATAGCAACTGTTGCCAGGTAGGACAAGTTGGACAAGCTTTGCAGACTGTTTGCAAAAATCTTCCGAAGTTCCGATTGGTCCAAAGAGAGGAAAACGTGTTTAGACATCCGTCAAACAAATGTCTTAACAGTGGTTCCCAAACCCTGTCCTGGTGCCCCCTTGCTCTGCACCCTTTAGTGGATTCCCTGCTTGTAACACACCCTGCCGTGCTGAAAGGGCACTTTAATGAGCTGGTTAGTTGAGTCAGGTGTGCTGAGAGAAGGTAATCATTGAAATATGCAGGACGAGGGTGTGCCAGGACCGAGTTTGGGAATTATAGAATAGAGTTGGATTACATGGAAGGTCTTGTTTGGAAATCATTTCTCTGTGATTCATTTCTATTTCAAAGCATGTTGTATTACTGCTGGTAGTGACACAGTCGTCGCAGTACTGTCGATACTCCTCTGTGACCCTACAGAGGTACAACTCTATAACCCGCAAACTGATTGTCTCTTTTTGTTAACGAGTGGGACGTTTTGTTTGATTAAGGTAAACATACTCCTGCAAATTATTCCTCTGAGTCGTAGTTTTATGGGATTTCACCAGCATTCCGCAAAGCTTGTTGGAAAGATCACGTTTGTAGGCGGAGCACAGATACTTACCAACCCCGATTGCGGTGCTCAAGACAAACCATTCACTCTCTGGGTCTCGGAAACATTGGAAGGCACCGACTGAACCAGGAATCTTGGGAAACTTTCTCAGTTTCGTATTAAACTTGAAGATCTAGTCTTGCACAGAGGTAGCGCTTAACTGTTTTGTACATTTTTAATATCTATGATAATAATACTATGCATTTGTATAAAAGCATTTTCACCCAGCAGCGTCTTTGTTTTTCTGCAACGTAAGGGCAAAGCAGTCGGAGACCAACACGTTCAAACAGGACTCAAAGCAGCTTCAGTGTGGAAAAGCAACAGCTGATGTCTCTGTAAGGCTCCTAATGAAGGATGTTTAAAAAAAAATGAAAGAAAAAAAAAAAACGTTTTTGTCCCGTGTTGTCAGATGTTGATTATTTTTGTTTTGGGGAAAAAAATAAAAATAAAAGCTGGTAAGAGTCGGTGATAACGACTCCGGCTTAAAGAGACAAAGCCATATCTCTTTACGATGAAAGCTCATTTCTTGTTCATATTTTGATTTTTTTTTCTAAAGAACTTTTTAATCCGATGCTTTGTACAATACTTGTTAGCAACTTCTCCACTGAAATATTCAACATGAGCAAAAGACAGATGCAACTAGTTCCTCTAAACTGTATATCTTGATGCAGATCTTGCCATAACTGTGTTTGCAGAAATATCAAGGGATTCCAATAAATCCGATAACAAATACAGTTTGTGTGATGGTTTTTTTTTTCTCTCGATTTTTCCATTTTTCTCATCATGTTTATTATTTAAACTTCTTAAATTTTAATCAGAGTCAATATGTTTTTTTATATTGGAGCATTTCTATTGGTCCATTCAACATGAAATTCACCTTTTGTCATTATGATAACGATTATGATTTATGTTCTTGTTACTAATAATAATAATAAGTGATACTAATAGTAATAGTGACCAGTACAAAGTGAATAAGATGAATGAATAACATTATTATTATTATTATTATTATTATTATTATTATTATTATTATTATAAATAATAAAGTCAAATCATGGGGTAAAAATAATATATAAAAATATTGCATACAATGTCAGTTTCTTTTTGCACATGCTACATTTATTTATTTATTTATTTATTGAATAGTTTGCTGATTAAATTAAGTATAAATGCTGAGTGATGGTTACAGGACCACTGTACACACAACACAACACAACACATCACAGCCTGCTGTGTACGGACCTGTACAGTCAGACGGTCCGACAATCAAACAAGTAACGAATTGCTGCAATAAATATTAATGCAGTGCAGGAACTACTTTACCTTCCGCCTTCTTCGTCTGATCCCACAGTGCAGGCGTGAAAAATCTGTGCTCTAAATCATGCTATAGGATCCATCCATCCATCCATCCATCCAGTGGGACACACTGATCTCAAATAATTCACATTGCATTGTCAGGAGCACACTGTCCAGAGTTCAACCTCACTCAAGATAACACCTCACAACTTACACCAATCAACCATAACATTATGACCACCATTCACTCTCCATTTTATATCCACTCTACCATACCACCACCATGTCAGTGTGACTGCAGTGCTGAGAATGACCCACCACCCACATCATATCTGCTCTGTGGGGTCCTGATCATTGAAGATCAGGGTGAAAGGAGGAGAATAAAGTCTGCAGAGAAACAGATGAACTACAGTCTGGAATTATAGAACCACAAAGAGCTGCTGTGTGATCAGAGGAGATGATAGTGTGGACGGTGAGAGTAGAAACAATGAGGTGGTCCTAATGTTATGGTTGATTGGTGTATAGAAGTGTTTACATTCATAACTGAAACACTGATATCCCACGACTTTGGCATGTCAGTGTATTTGTGTATGAGTTTGTGGAGTAAATATATAATGAATTTCTATCGAACATTCAACTGTTGAATCTGGAGGTACAAACTCAGAAGAGCCAACAATCTGTTTTGTATTTTTCTGCAATTTTCCTTTTATACAAGTGTCAATAGTGTGTGTGTGTCTGTGTGTGTGTGTGTGTGTGTGTGTGTGTGTGTGTGTGTGTGTCCTGCAAGGATTTGCTGAGTGTGGATGATGGGGGATACTGGTGGATTTTGGGCTGAGGCTCTATCTGATCCACAGAGACGGCAGTGGAAAAGACAGAGTGGGTGGTGAGGCGGTGAAGGAATAAAGGGAATGGAGAGAAACCAAGAATGAAGATGTGCCAATGGAAGGAGAGAGAGAGAGTGCATTAAAAGTGATCTGCATTCATTGGTGCAGCAGGAAGTTGGCAGAGTGAGAGAGCCTCACAGAAAGAGCAAGAGAGAGACGCAGGAAAGCATTAACAATATAACACCTCCCTGCCTCCAGAGAGAAAATTCCCCATTAACCTTGTTAGAAGGCGAAAGCTGAAAGCACACGGCTCGCCAGCCTGAGAGAGGAGACTGTATTACTTTTGCTCTTTTGCGCAAATCCGCGGCCCACTCAGAATCTTCCCCAGACTGGAGAGCCCTGCCAGATAAACACAATCTATTGGATCAGGCAGATTTCAGCACAGCTTCACACAATCTGCCTCTCTGCCCCACTTTCTCCCTCCGTCCCTGCCTCTCTGCTACAGAGAGAAATGAAAGAGAGCGAGAGAGAGAGACGTGGAAAACTGACTTAAAAATGGAAGATGGGAGAGAAGAAGGAGTAAATATATCATGCTATCACGTGGAGGAGAAAGAGATGGAGAATTTTCCATTTTCATGCTTAATAATGGAACCAGCAGTAATAACAGTCTTATCAGTAACGGCAGGAGTAAGAACCGTTACTATAGTAACTGTAATATTAACAACAGTACTAATTTACTAATAATATTCCTTTAATAACAAAACTATTATCATTAAAGCAATCGGGGAGTGTAAGCAACAGTAATAGTAGTAAAGGTGTAGTAACTATAGTACTAACCGTAGTAACAACAGAACTAAGCATATCTGTAGTAGTAAATTTTCCCCACACAAAGTATCAAACTTAAAAATACTGATCGTAACAGTGAGAGTAGTCACGGTAGTGACTATAATACTAACAATAGTATCTGTGTACCAGCTGTATTAACAGTATTATTAATAGTTCTTACAATAGTAACAGTAGTCATCATTGTAATACTAGCAGTAACAGGATGGACAGTAACAGTAACTGTAGTACTAATGGTAGTGGTAACTGTAGCAGTCTTAACAGTAGTAGCAGCAGCGGTAGTGACTGTAATAACTGTAGTAGTAATTGTACCAACAATGGTAGTACTAGGAGGAATAAAGGTGTTATCAAAAGGTATTACTGTAGTAACAGTAACATAATTGTAATCATAACTGTAGTGGTAATAATAGTAGTATATATACTAATAACTTTATTACCAGTAGTTGTTATTGTAAAACCAGTAGTACGTCTAGTACTGATTGTGGTAACAATAGTTATTGTAGTAATTATAGTGGTAACAGTAGTTACAGTATCTGTACTAACTGTAGTAGTAGTTGTAGAAATAACTGTAGTTGTAACTGTAGCATCAATAGTAGTGCCAGCAGTAATAATAGTATTATCATTACTTTTAACGAACTCTTTCAGAATACTCAGCATAAAGAAATGAGATTCAGTTCACTCCTCATTTGTGAGCATGAATTAAATTTTAATTGAGACAGTTTAACATGTGTGCTAATTAAAATGGCCTTGAAACTCACAGACTATTAAACATGTAATCACAACTACAGGGCAAAATCACACTGTTCCTAATCGCATAACTAATATTGTGTGAGTAACAACATCTATTCAAATACATGCCCTGCTGCTGATCTAAGGGAAGAGAGCAGTAACTGTAGTAAGTGCAGTTACAGTAACTGTAGTAAGTGCAGTTACAGTAACTGTAGTAAGTGCAGTTACAGTAACTGTAGTAAGTGCAGTTACAGCAGCAGTAACTGTAGTAAGTGCAATTACAGCAGCAGTTACTGTAGTAAGTGCAGTTACAGCAGCAGTAACTGTAGTAAGTGCAGTTACAGCAGCAGTAACTGTAGTAAGTGCAGTTACAGCAGCAGTAACTGTAGTAAGTGCAGTTACAGCAGCAGTAACAGTAGTAAGTGCAGTTACAGCAGCAGTAACTGTAGTAAGTGCAGTGTTAATTTAGACAGGCTGCCATGTGCTTTTGAGAAAGATTGGATGCAGTGCTGCATTCCTTTTGCGCTCTCTCTCTCTCTCTCTCTCTCTCTCGCTCTCTCTCTCTCTCTCTCTCTCTCTCTCTCTCTCAGAGAATTACAAATATTAGATAATAGAAATTAAGGGTGTGCAATGAAAATAGTTTCAAATTAGTTTCTAATTAAGAATTTAATTGGTCACAAACATACACTCAATCATCAAAAAATAGCTGCACCCCAGAAGGAATCAACTGACTGCAATGGTGTCGTACAAGACTGTCATGGAGTCACTCAGAATCTGCAGAACTGAGAGAGAACATTCAAGCTGCATGAGATGGATCATCACAGGACACCATTAGGAACCTCTACACCTCCATGCAGAGAGATGCCGACATCTGGCATGTTGCGCCGTACTGAGAGACACCACTTCTGTATGTGCACTGCACTGATGCCACACATGGGGAGTTTGTCGTCTGTATTTAACCAATCCAAGCAGTGAAACACACACATACTAAAGGCCAGTGAGCACACATGCCCGGAGCGGTGGGCAGCCCTATCCTCAGCACCCAGAGAGCATCTGGGGAGTTAAGTGTTGCTCAAGAGCACTCCTGTCGTGTCCTGCCAGTTCAGGGATTCAAACCAGCAACCTTCTTGTCACAAAGCTGGTTCCTCTAACCACCAGTGAACGTAATGAAGTGCAAACGAGTGTGCAGAACATCTCTGTATCTCCAAACCAGCAAATTTACAGGAGAAGGAGAGACCTTCTTAACTTTCAATGAAAGTCAATGGAAAAAGACTTCATTCCAGGTCATTTTGGAGCATTTATATTGATCCATTCATCATGAACCTCTAATACAATATAAACAACAATACCCAGGAGAGAGAGAGAGAGAGAGAGAGAGAGAGAGACAGAGAGAGAGAGTTATTCAGGCTGAGGCAGATGAAGCGTGTGTGTATTGGGAGTGGGATGGAGAGAGGGAAAGAAGGATGGAGTGTGTGTGTGTGTGTGTGTGTGTGCCCACCTCATTAGCTGAGGCTCATTTGATTATGTAAGCACTGACACTCGGCCTATTTTTATCCCGTCTCCCACGCCCCGTCCCGACTAGAGTCAACCCTGTTACAGAGTCAGTGTCTGCAACCACCCTGTCACACCATCATTATGTAATACATCACACACACACACACACACATACACAGACTGAGACACATTTCATAGCGGTCTGGAAGACATTTTCACTCTAATGATACGTAGAGTGTGCTGGAGTGTGATAGGATATACACACACACACACACACACACTCAGCTGAAGCCTGGAGGTGTGTTTACACATGTATAAGAGAGTGAGAGAGAGAGAGTAAGTCAAGAAAGTGTGGTTGTGTTGGAGCGACGCGCTGGTTAAGATTACACACACAGCCAGAAGCACTTTCAGCAAAATCTGAGTAAGTGCAGAATTCATCTGTGGAGCTGAGGGACACACCACACCAGTGTGGACCAGTCCACCTTCAGGTCAGAGCAGCTTAAGCGTAAGGTTTTCTACTCCAGTTTTAGCCCCGAATGTCAGTCTGGCCGAGGCTGCGCTGATCGGCTTTAGTGTAGACTCGACTGTTCGGCACTGAAATATCATTCATTCATGAATCGCAAAGCTGGTCCTCTTACCACCAAGGCCATGGCAGCCTGGTGTTACTGCTCCAGTGCAAACCGTGAGAAGGTGATGCAACCAGCTTTGTCCAGTTACCTTCCAGTTTTATAGGTGTGCTTGGTTTTCCCAACCTGAGGTGGCATCTGCCTGAAAAAACTCAGAGGACTGCTGCACTCGGTGAAGAACGTTGATCCAGACGGGAATGAACTCACAGACCCTTGTAAAAGGAGAGAAGTATGTGGGTTGAGGCAGGTCATGCTGCAGGATGTTACACAAATACGACTCTGAAGAAGACGAACTCTGGAGCGGGATCTCGTGCAGCTCCACCAAAGTTACCTAGTGCACTTACAGCGTTCCAGCCCGGATTGGGAATGGCAGAGATGTCATTATCCCTGTTACAGGCAGTGGAGCATCAGAGTGGTTTAGAAGCTGCTATTTTAAGCTAGAAACTCGACATAATGTTGCTTTAACTTTCCATTCCATTCCACTCCACCTCGAGTCAGCTGCAAATAATCACTTCAGGAAAATATCCAAGTGGAAAGTGAAGAAAGTCCTTTTGGAACAAACCGAGACCATAAATCATACTCACACTATCTGGGTGAATAAAACTATTCAATCCTGAGCTGAGCAGCTGCTGCAGGAGCTCCTCCAAATGCATCATATGTTCAAATGTATCAGGACACCTGATCATTCATTGTTTGCTCCTAAAGTTTATCCTCCTTTTGTTGGAGTACTGTGGAGAGAAGACTCTCTACTAGATTGTGGAGCATTGCTGTGAGGATTTGATTGGATTCAGCATTCAAGAGATATTGGACGATCACCTCACCCTGGATGGAGCTCCATCATTCCAGAAAACACAGCTCCACTGTTCACCAGCTCAATGGTGGGGGGTTTATACCTCCATAGTTCACGCCTGGTATTAGACATGGAGACAACCGGGTCATGTTTGTTTATCTGCTCCAGAGTCCTATTCTAAGGGCAGTACTTCTCTACAGGGACTAGACAAACTGTGTGCATTTGCACATCTGTGTCAGCAATGGGTGCAACTTAAAGCCTTCATTAGAAAGGGTGTCCACAAACATTTGGACATTTATTGTATTTAGAAACTATTGGTTTTCACTGAAGATGAACGAGTATTGTCAGCTTTGTCGCTTGCTGTAAGTGCCGATGTGAAGACGGGGTGAAGAGTGAAAATTCAAGAGTTCAACAGAAATGTGTCCTCAAACGTGTAAACAAGCATCACCCTTCTGGACCAAACACCGGGCCACCCTCTCGCCCACACCATGAGCGGGTGACCCGCAGCGGAAAACACGGAAGGAAGCGACGCTTTAATACATGTAGAATAAAACTGTTAAAGTGGAAAGTGTGTGTGTCTGCTGCAGGGCAGCTGTGTGTGTGTGTGTGTGTGTGTGTGTGTGTGTGTGTGTGTGTGTGTGTGTGTGTGTGTGTGTGTGAGAGAGAGAGAGGGGGCGAGAGGCTAGTGCAGTGTGAGGTGTAATGTAATGGTGTGACCCTGTTGCTGCTGTGCGAGTGTGAAAACAGCTGGAGGAGACACAGTTATGTGGTGAAGCACAGAGAGGGCATCAATAGGGTTAAGATGGTGGAGTTTCAGGATCACTGGAGATTCGGCAAAATATCAGGAATTAATAAAGAAGGCAAAAATAGAGGACAGATTTGGAAACCAGTTCACTATTTTTACACTCATTGTAAAAAATGCACCGAGGGACGTGTGGGACTGCAGTGCTGTTGGGAGGATAATAGACTGATCTGATCAATATTTATTAATATTTATCTACTCATACAGAAGTGGTGTCTCTCAGTACGGCGTCGGGTTTAACGCAACACGCCAGACGTCTCTGCATGGAGGTGTAGAGGTTCCTAATTGTGTCCTGTGATGATCCATCTCATGCAGCTTGAATGTTCTCACTCAGTTCTGCAGATGGTGTGTTAGGGGTGGAGTGTCGATAGAGCGTCCAATAGCATCCCACACATTTTCAATCAGGGACAGGTCTGGAGATGAGACCGACCACGGCGTAGTATCTGTGTCTTCAGGACGAGATGTTGAGACGGCAGCAGTGTGTGGACGAGCGTCGTCCTGCTGGAACAGAGCACCGGAGTGTGTGTTCAGAAAATGTAGAACCGCTGGTTGCAGAACCTCATCAACGTAACGTTGGACTGATAAAGTGTCTGTGTCCCACACGACACCAGACCTTCTGGACGTGTGACGACAAACCTGAATATTCATTTGTTCAAGGACTGTTGGTTTGTGGTCTACACTTATGTTCTGGTGGTGGTCCTTTGGGGGTCCTGACCACTGAAGATCAGGGCGAACGGAGGCTGCCTGTAATTATAGACTACAAAGTGCTCCTGTATGGTCAGAGCTGTCCATGTCACGGAGGATCGATGGCGGTCGCGATGTTCGGCTCCCCGTGCGAGAGGTGCCTTTGGGGTCCACATAAATAAAAACAACACGTAAGAATAAAAAGCCTTTATTTATTTATTTAACATTGATCAGGTTAAACAACAATACAAAACTCAAACCAATGCCAAGACCTTTACAGACATTATAAATCACTGTCTTAAATTACTGCAACGGTGCTCAGTCACAAAAACCGAGCTCACCAATGAAATGCTCTTAAAGAAATGAGACTGCCTCATTAAACAGCAGTGAGCTGCATGGTTACCACGGAGAACGTCCCCGCGAATCAGCTTCTAACCCTGCGATGGAGGATTTCATCCATGTATTTGACCTTTATTATAGAATAATAGTAGTAATATGGCCAAAACAACTGGACAAATGTAAGACCAGCCAATACTGCATTTAGGGTCGCATGGAAATTTACGCTCCAAGTAGAAATGTGGCTTTCATGAGTCTGGAGGACGTGTTTGTTTAGTGTCTTGCCATAAAAATACCGGTTCTGTACAATAAAAATAGGTTTGTTCGGTCCAAACTGCTGGACAACGTCAAGCACAGTATGCATAGTGAGTTTAAGGCACGGCATTCGAATGCAGCACAAATTCTACTCCAAACTATTCTCTTAACTACGTGAATCGTGTGCTCAACAAAATCCAAAAACCTAACAGCAGGAGTGCTTCAACCATTGGGACACCTTCAACCGAAGTTCCCCTCCCAAGCACCGGCCAATCGGTTCATCACACAAATGTTCACGTTCTGCTTAAAAGCACGGAACGTCAATTAAATGAATTGTGTCAATTAAATAATATAAAATAGAATATACACCCATGCAGGAAATCCAAACTGTCCACTTAAAAACAAGACGGAAGACGACACACACAGAGGACACGGGCGGTGAAGAACTCCGCCACTGCGCTTCATATGTACAGTCGGAAGCTCTGCACCACGGGATCGGAGGCTTATTCTGTTCGCTCCTGCTTTAAGACAACGAATGTTTGTGCTGCCACGTCTAGTCCTATTAATAACCTCGCCGGGCGACTCGTGGGAACGAGGAGACAGAGGAGTGTGAGAGTGAGTCGGGTATATAAAGTCAGGGCCACATCATGGATACCATGTATATAGAGCTGCGTTTTTCGCTTCGTCCTGGGTTACAGCATTTCCACATAGTTCTGAGGGATGAGGCCACGCTTGCCCTCCAGCTCTCCTTCCAGCCAGCCTGGCTCCCGGGACAGAGTCACTGGAATACAGAGGAGAAACGCTGATGACAGAACAGTCAGAGACTCGGCGGAGACAACTTAATACTACTAAACCATGTCTCGGTACATCCTGTTAACTCCTTAAAGACCCTGCTGACTGGTTTCAAACATCGACAACATTTGAATATTAAAGATATGCAAACGAATATGCATTTAACAATTTTTAACCCGATATCTCCTCTTTATTAATGAGTTTAATTGTAGTTCTGTGGAGGAGGGTCAGATTACAGGGCGACTGGCAGTCAACCACTTCTTGCAGGCTTATCTGGACTGTTTGTGGTCATTGTCATGTTGCAAGGTCCACCTCTGCTTCAGCTGTTTGGTTTTGGACAGATGGTCTCACATTTTCCTAAAGAATTTATAGTGGTTTCGATGATGGACAGAGAGATCTCCATGATGCTTCCACCCCCATGCTTCACAGTCGGTATGTGGTTCTTTGGGATGTGACAAACATCTTCTGTTGCTGTGCCTGAACAATTCAACTTCAATTCAAAGCACATTGTTCCAGAAGTCCTACTCTTTGTCAAGGTGTCCTCTGGCAAACTTTAGTCTTAACCTAGCAGACATCATGCTGGCTCACCCACCTACCACGAGATAAGATAGAACCTTACTGATCCCTTGGGAGGGTTCCTTCGTGGAAATTGAGGACCAAACACTAATAAACAATAAATAAATAAATCATTCCTAAGTTTAAGACTAACAGGTATCCAAATCTGTGGGTTCTGTACCCTGTAAACGGCCAACCAGCTTCTGCTTCCCAGGCTGGTTCTAGTTTAGCTCTTGACCAGCATAGCACACACTTCATTCCAGTTTGATGGTCTGGCTGGTCTACACTGATCAGCCATAACATTACTACCACTAGGTAGGTCCCCCTTGTGTCGCTACAACAGATCTGACCGTTTAAGGCATGGACACCACAAGACCTCTGAAGGTGTCCTTTGGAATCTGGACATCTTCAGATGTTAGCATCTCAGCCTTAGTTGCTCATGTCATTGTCACTGGCTCACCAGCTGCCCTCCCTTGGAACACTTTTGGTAGATACTGACCACTGCATACTGGGAAACAACCCCCCCAAGACCTGCCTGATGTTTCAGAGATGTTCTATCCCTGTTGTAGATGTTCAAGCCCTGCTGTAGATGAACATAATCAATGGTGGTAATGTTATGGCTGATTGGCGTGCGACATGCTGGTCAAACACCAAGCTGGTCAACCATTACGGCATGTTCTGTCTTGGATGTCCAGCTTTTCGAGCAACTTGACCATCTGCAACCAGCCGGTCTGAGCTGGATTTTCCAGCACGGTAGTTTTGAGAGAGGAACTGAAGTGTGGACCCACTCACAGACCCTCTTGACTCGAGTGCAAGAATTCACTGCATTATCCCTGTGGAAAGCATGCTAATTGAGCATCCATTAACACGGGTCTGCGGTGGAGCTGGGTCAAGCTAAAAGCCAGAGCGGTGGAGTTGGCCTTTAACTGAAGTGGGTGGAGGACACGGAGGCTGCGCGTTCCCACCTGCAGCACTGCCGAGAGCATGACCAAGGCATTAGACGTTAGCTGGCAAGAACAGGTCAGATTTAAACAAGACTAAAGTGGAGAAGAGCAAAAGATTAGATTCATTAGATTCAGCTGGAAGACAGACCGCACGGTGACTCTGCATTTTCAGAGAACTTCAGCAGGGTTCCACACTCCGGAAAAACAGGGATGGAGTGGAATGAAGAAAAAAAAAACCCAATAAAATCCAAACTGGTCTCGTTCTGACGCTGCACTTTCACATCAGCTGTGGTGAGAGCTTCGTGTAGGTCCCATGATCAACATTGTTTTATCTTGTGGTCTGCTCTTGGGCTGAACTTGCTAGGATGGCCTGATCTGTCCATGATGGCAGTTGTTTTAAATGTTCTCCACTTTGGATCTGCTCATGAGGATCCCATTCACTTCAACAATCAAGAGCAAACCAAACTAAAGTCTGAGGTTTCAAAAAGACCCCAAAGCCTTATCTAATCATGGTCTAATCATCTATAGCTGTCCATATCCTTTTCACCGGGTGTCCTAATCCTCCTTTATTCAATGGTCAGGACCCCATGGGTTTGAGCTGGTATGAGTGGACAAGACAGCAGCGCTGCTGGAGTGTTTAAACCCCTCAGTGTCACTGCTGGACTGTGTCCACCAACCAGAACCCTGTGAGCACCGATGAAGGAAGTCTCAGAAGGCGTCTCTGACTTCACATCTACAAGGTGGAGACATTCGGTAGGAGTGTCTAATAGAGTGGACAGCGAGTGGACACAGTTTAAACACTCCAGCAGCACTGCTGCGTCTGATCCACTCGTACCAGCAACACACACTAACACACCACCACCATGTCAGTGTGACTGCAGTGCTGAGAATGACCCACCACCCACACCATAGCTGCTCTGTGGTGGTCCTGTGGGGTCCTGATCATTGAAGATCAGGGTGAAAGGAGGAGAATAAAGTATCAGAGAAACAGATGATCTACAGTCTCTGATTATAGAACCACAAAGAGCTCCAGTGATAAATGGGTTGGTTTTTAAAAACTTTATATCAAACTTCAAGTCTGGAAGACCCCAGTTCTGAATCTGATCAATACGAGCCACAGAGCAGTAAAGGAGGAGACAAAGGAAGCCTGCAGAACAGCAGCTTCTCTGATAAAGATGGAAAAAACACAGATATTCAGAGCCAGGAGCCCTCATTTCCTCCCTGCATGATTATAACTTTACCTCGTCCTCTGTGGACTGATTCAGCAGGACTCTCTCTCTCTCTCTCACCCTCCCTCACTCCCTCCCTCCCTCCCTCCCTCCCCTTCTCCATGGTGATATGAGATCTGATTTTCAGCTGGCCGGCTGCTCGGTCCGGCGAATCCAATATCCCGGTGGTTTTTGGGGCGAGTGAGTGAGCAAGCAGCAGCCGATAACACTCTCACTTACCGTCGTTGAAGATTGCTCCAACCTGGAAGGAAAGTTCCGAATCGTGCTCAGCCTCGCACGAGTACACAGCCTTGGCTTTCATCGGGGTGACACTGAAAAATGGAAGCAATCAGTTAGCAGACCGCTTCGCCTTTTCTAGGCAGGGTTGGGGTGTGTGTGTGTGTGTGTGTGTGTGTGTGTGTGTGTGTTGGGGGGGGGGGGGTTGGGGGTGTAAGGTGGACGAAGCTTTTCAATCTCAAGTCTGTTCTTGATGCAGACAGAGCAATAGTGTGTGGAACACAGAAATCCAGAATGCAATCAAATTTTAAAACATATTTATGTATAAAATAGTTGCACCCAGAATGACGTGTGGATAAAAGTGATCAGGATCAATCACTGATTATAAATGTAAACTGATCTGATCACTATTTATTGATCTACTCATACAGAAGTGGTGTCTCTCAGTACGGCGTCGGGTTTAACGCAACGTCTCTGTATGGACTTGTAGAGGTTCTTAATGGTGTCCTGTGATGATCCATCCCATGCAGCTTGAATGTTCTCACTGAGTTCTGCAGATGGTGTTTTAGGGGTGGAGTGTTCAATCAGGGACAGGTCTGGAGCCGAGACCGACAACGGCGTAGTATCTGTCTTCAAGACAAGCTCTTGAGACAGCAGCAGTGTGTGGACGAGCGTCGTCCTGTTGGAATAGAGCACCGGAGTGTGTGTTCAGAGAAGGTAGAACCACTGGTTGCAGAACCTCATTAACGTAACGCTGGTCTGATAAAGTGACTGCAATGAAGATCAAAGGTGATCTGGCATCGTACAGAACTGCACCCACCGTAAACCAGACCTTCTGGACGTGTGACAACAAACCGCTGATCTTGGTGTTGATCACGGTGCCTCCACACAGATTTCTTGGTCGTCTCCACCGTGACTCTATGACAGTCAGACACGACTCCATTGCAGTCAGTCGATTTCTTCTGGGTGCAGCTATTTTTTATGACGAGTGTATATACACAGTGCATCTGGATGCCCAACAAAGAAACCGTCCAATAGAATGGAAGCATTGCTGTGAGGATTTGATTGCATTCAGGTACAAGAGTGATAATGGAGTTGAATCCATCTCCTTCTCAACTCCCTAACTTTCCCCTCCCATAAACACCGGATGGAGCTCCATCATTCCAGAGAACACAGCTCCACTGCTCCACAGCTCAATGCTGGGGGGGGCTTTATACCCTCTAACCCACGTCAGGCATTAGACACGGTGCCAGCAGTCTCACGTTCATGCTCCAGAAAGTCCTATTTTATTGGTCGCACATCTCTAGAAGGACTAGATAGACCATATGAGCATTTGCACATCAGTGTCAGCAATGGGTGCTGCTTAAAGATGGGGTGTCCAGAAACTTTTGGACACACAGTGTCTCGTATTTACTGTTCTCCGCAGTCGGTGTTTTGCCATCTTTCATAATAAAGTCATATATTTTTCATCTTAAAAATAAACCACACACACACACACACACACACACACACACACACACACACACACACACACACAAACTTTGTATACGCAGCTTAGATACGGCAGTATTGGGCAATAATCAAACAGCTTCGAGAAATGTAAAATCAAGCCCCGCGGCGCAGCCGTCAGCCGCTGCTGCATGCCCCAATCACTCGCAGCCCCGGAAAAAGCTTCCGAACTGCTCTTCAGTTCCAAAAGGCTGAACGACGGGAAGGGTACAAATGCACTTGGGTTCACTGCGGCTGGTTTTTCTTTAACAAAGCAGTGGCACGAGAGCGCTGTTAAAATGTCATAGCTGGCTGGTCCAGAGCAGACCAACCCCACTAGTGCTCACTTATCTTTCTGCTATTCGGTGAACGGCAAACAGCGAGTCTTCCACCTGGCAGCGTGATAAATATTTCATACTCCACCTCAGAGCAACAGCAGCGTGCTTTTGGGAAAGGCTTCGGTGAAACTTACTGCGCGCCGACAGACGGGCGGCGAGTTTGGTGCGGACGTGCTGGCGAAGCAGATCTCTCCGACCGTATCCGTGGGCATTTTCCGAAGGCCGAGCACGGAACCATTCGCGTGGTGCAGTATTAACGGCTTGTGAATCGAATGCAGTTGACCAGCAGCCATCAAGCATCTGTCATTTTAGCTGGAACGTTAATGTGGCTTCGAGTCTGGAGCTGAACTGTAGATCATCCTAATGACTGTAATGTGTGTGTGTGTGTGTGTGCTGAAGGAATGTGTGGTTAGTTGTGAATCTACGGGGGGAAGGGAAAGTTGGAGAAAAGGAAAATGTGAGGCCTGAGTGTGTGTCGTGGGAATGAGCGTGAAAGTGGATGGACGGAGGTTGAGGACGATGCGTAAGTGATGTACGGTGCCGTACAATCATCTCGTTGATATAAATATTAGATTATAGAGCAAAAAATGCTTATTTAATGATATGATATATCTATGAAATGCAGTTTGAATGAACCATCATTCAGAGAGCTCTTTGGAGGAGCCGTCTTATTTAAGCCTCAGACATTAGTTTGGTTTGCTCTTGATTGTTGAAGTGAGTGGTTCATGAGGGTGTGTTAGTTTCACGGCTGCATATGCCGTCAAGCGTAACGTCGTGTAGTGTTGTTGCTAAAGCAAGGACAATGGAGAAACACACCCTTTCTACTGGTTTTATCTTCAAGACCTCCCAACCGCTGCTGCTGGTTCACTATAATAGTCTGGGCTGTGAGCGTGAGGACTGAGTGGAGTTCATCCATGGCCTTAAATGGCAATCTAGCGCTGAGAAAACAAGCGAACAACTTTACCAAACCGGGAAGTACGCCACTTCAACTGCGGTTCTGTTACAGAGACATTGAACTTCTGAACCAAGGTTTGCCATTGTTGGCGAATATCTTAGATCACAAACAGCTTATTTTTACACTGCTGTGACCGCGCAAGACTTCAGAACTGGAGTAGATAAAGAAGCATGTCTCCTTTGTTGGCGCAATAAGCCTACAAACAATGGCACGAAAGGGTGGACGAAAAGACAGAGGAGATAATATTACGATGAAATCAGTAACTGAAGCAATGAGTCGACTGAACAAAATCCCGCCCCTTTCAGAAACAGAGCCAATCAACTGAATGAAGTCCCGCCCCTTTCAGAAACAGAGCCAATCGACTGAATGAAGTCCCGCCCTTTAAGACAAAGAGCCAATCGACTGAATGACATCCCGACCTTTAAACAGGAGCCAATCGACTGAATGAGTCCGTCCTTTAGAAACAGGAGCCAACCCGACTGAATGAAGTCCGCCTTTAGAAACAGAGAGCCAGCTGACTGAATGATCCAGCCCTTTAAGAAACAAGGCCAACTGACTGAATGAAGTCCGCCCTTTGGCTCAAAACCAACTGACTGAATGAAGTCCGTAGCACTAAACAGAGCCAACTGACGGACCAGTACTGCTAAGAAAATAGCCAGAGGCGATGAAGTCCGCCTTTGGGCAAGCTATTAATCAGCTGGTTATTGGGAGTGTGGCTCTTCTGACTATTTTCTGATGTTCTGTGGAAACCAACTCTAGAACGGTGCTCGTGAGGCAGGACGATACAAATGCAAAATGTAACCCTTGACCGCAGCTGTGTGTGTGTGTGTGTGTGTGTGTGTGTGTGTGTGTGTGTGTGTATATGTTACTCATGTGAAAGGTAACATATGTATGCAGCACAGTGTGCTAGTCATATGAAAGGTAACCCTTAAATGCAGCACAGTGTGTGTGTGTGTGTGTGTGTGTGTGTATGTGTGTTTGTATGTGCGTGTGAGCGTAAGAACAGATAAGCATAGGTCATGAGACCTGGTTGTGCTGGACAGCTGTTTCAGGCATCACTGGGCCCTTTCCTAACAATGACCATCAACTAACTACCCGAACATGGATCTAACAACACATTACTGTGTTTATTTATCTGTGTTTATACTACACACACACACACACACACAAAAACAGAGACAGACAGACAGACAGAAGCTGCAAAATCCGTTCTAGAATTAATGGAATAGTTTGGCACAACCAAACCACTGGACTTCTGATCTAATGATTAACAACATGCTACTGGTCAGTGTCAGAACCCACACTAGGTGTTCTAAAACTTTTGAGCGGTACTATATGTTGTTAGGTGTAGTCTGATCTTCCTGTAGAATTGCTGAATTGATCAGAATTGATCAGATCTTTAGTGACGTTAAGATCTGTGTTTAATCCAGCTGTTCGGTGCTGGATCTTCCTGTATTATTTAATCAATTAATAGATTAATCATAATCATAATCATGATCATAATCATTATCATAATCATTATATAATACCAATCATGGTATTATCATAATCATTATCATAATCATGTCATGGCCTTTAAATTCGGTACATTTAAAGGATAGGTTCAGTTTTGGTTTTGAAGGTGATCCCGTCGTGAGTAAGTTTTCTTTTATCAATAAAAGATGTGATCTTCTGGCCTGTTTTCACTCAAAGCGTCTCCTTTAGCTCGGACGTTCGCCGGCCGCTCTACACTGAGCTCCGTCTGATCTACAGCTCACCTCAGAGCACTGACCGATATGAATGTTGCTAATCTGTATGATAATCTGGACACTGAAATATTAATGGCCTCAGTTTGGGTCTGTTTAATGAGTCTCTCGCGGTTCTCCCAAATAGAATGGACTGGCTGGTGAGCAGTTACTGAGAGAGAGAGAAGAATGACAGAGAAAAGAGAGAGAGAGAATGACAGAAAGAAGAGAAGAAAAGAGAAAGAGAGAGAGAGAGAAATGACAAGAGAGAAAGAGAAAGAAAAGAAAAGAAAGAAAAAGAGAGAAGAAGACAGACAGACAATGAGAAAGAAGGAAGAAAAGAGAGAAAGAGAGAGAGACAGACAGACAATGAGAAAAGAGAAGGAAAGAAAAAGAGAAAGAAAGAAAGAGCAACAGAAGAGAGGCAGACAATGAGAGAGAAAGAGAAAGAAAAAGAAAAGAGAAAGAGAGAGACAGTAAGAGAGACAGAGAGAAGAACAGACAGAAAATGAGAGAAAGAGAAAGTGTGAAGTAAGAAAGCCTGTGGTCCTGACGTAGCATCAGAAGCCGAGATGCTGAAAAGCAGCACTCTGACTGCAGAGGTCAGCGGTCAAACGGCTGAACCTCGTCCTGAGTTCAGGCTGTTTTCCTGACATCTGGAGTCATGGACTCATCACCCCAAATCCATAAGAGTGGACACAAACTGGACCCCAACGATTCGGGTACCGTGAGCAGGAATGTGGGGAAAGCTTCCAACAGCATCTTAAACAACAGAATTCTCTCTTAACGAACACGATGTCCCGAGTCCACCTGGCGTCCTTCCAAATCACAGAACTCCTGACCATCTCCACACTCAACACCGGATTAACATGGACGTCAAACCAAAAACAGAGCTCTCTTTGTCTGCTCGCTAAATTTCAAGAAGGTGCTTGATTCTATTTGGCCTGAAGTGCTGTATTAGACACTTCTCCAGAGTGGAGTCGCGGGAAAAGTGTATGATGCCATCAAATCAACGTATTCAGAAAACAAATGTGCTGTAAGAACTGGTGACACACACAGTCCTTCTCCCAGAAAGAGCGTGAACAGGGCTGCAGTCGAGTCCCTTTATTTAACATCTGGGGCGTTGAGCTTGAAGTGTGTGGTCAGTGTGAGGCGGGGAGGGGAGCCGAGTGTGTGTGGTGAGGGTGTGTGGTGAGTGTGTGGTGAGTGTGGTCACCATCTCACTGCATCACTCAACATCCCTCACTAGTGTAACCGTTCACTGTTTACTTACTGTACTTATTCTTTATTGTATAGTATAGGAGCGTGTGTGTATATAGGAGCGTGTGTGTGTATATAGGAGCGTGTGTATATAGGAGCGTGTGTGTGTATATAGGAGCGTGTGTGTATAAGGAGCGTGTGTGTATATATAGGAGAGTGTGTGTATATATAGGAGCGTATATATAAGGCGTGTGTGTATAGGAGCGTGTGTATAAAGGGCGTGTGTGTATATAGAGCGTGTGTGTGTATATAAGGCGTGTGTATATATATAGGAAACGTGTGTGTATATAGGAAGCGTGTGTGTATATAAGGCGTGTGTGTATAAAGGCGTGTGTGTGTATATATAAAGGCGTGGCCTTGTGTATATATAGGGCGTGTATATATAGGAAGCGTGTGTACCTGTAGGAAGCGTGTGTGTATAAAGGCGTGTGTGTATATATAGGAGCATGCTGTGTATATAGGGCGTGTGTGTATATAGGAAGCGTGTGTATATATAAGGCGTGTGTGTATATAAGGCGTGGCCAGTGTGTGTATATAGAAGCGTGTGTGTGTATATGAGCGTGTGCTTATATATAGAGGCGTGTGTGTGTATACAGAGATGCGTGTGTATATATAGAGATCGTGTGTGTATATATAGGGCGTGTGTGTATATAGGAAGCGTGATACTCTGAGGCGTGTAGGAAGCGTGTGTGTATAAGGCGTCTTTGTGTGTATAACAAGGCGTGTGTGTGTATATAAGGCGTGTGTGTATATATAAGGCGTGTATATATGGAAGCATGTATATAGAGCATGTGTGTATATATAAGGCGTGTGTATACAGAGGCGTGTGTGTATATATAAGAGCGCGTGTGTATATAGGAGCGTGTGTGTATATATAGGAGAGTGTGTGTATACAGGAGCGTGTGTGTATATAGGAGCGTGTGTATAGGAGCGTGTGTGTATATAGGCGTGTGTGCTTATATATAAGGCGTGTGTGTATAGGAGCGCGTGTATATAGGAAACATGTATTATATATATAGGAAGCGTGTGTGTATACAGGAGCGTGTGTGTATATAGGAGCGTGTGTGTATATATAGGAGCGTGTGTGTATATAGGAGCGTGTGTGTATATATAGGAGCGTGTGTGTGTGTGTGTGTGTGTGTATATATATATATATATATATATATATATATATATATATATATATATAAGTTGGATCTAAATAGTGTTTGTAAATTAATAATTTATTATTACAAATATTAAAATTCTTACTGCTGTTATTGTATCTTCTGTTGTAATACTTTTGCAATATTGTTCTCATTACAGTCAATAAAAGCTACTATGAATATATGAGAGAGAGAGAGAGAGAGAGACACAGAGAAGCACATAGAGAGAGACAGAGAGAAACACATAGAGAGAGAGACAGAGAGAGACACAGAGAGAGAGACACACAGAGAGAGAGACACAGAGAGAGACACAGAGAGAGAGAGAGAGAGAGACACATAGAGAGAGACACAGAGAGAGAGAGAGAGAGAGACACAGAGAGAGAGAGAGAGAGACACAGAGAGGGCAGAATAGTGGTTTGTTGTTAATAAGTCTGCAACCGTTGCATCATGCTGTCGGATATGAAGCTGCACATGAAAACACCCACACACACACACACACACACACACACACACACACACACACACACACACACACACACACACACACACACACACACTGTAAATATTCAGTTAGAGCTGAGAAGTGTATTTTTCTCTGTGTATAAAATAAAATACACTTTATAATAAATGTAATTTTCACTGTTTAAAGATGTTTTATTTTGTGAGACACTCGTTAATAATTCATACAATAACACACAGACGTGACATCATCGAACTATACGATCAAATATGATCCTTATTTAACTGCATTTTCACAAAACACACCAGAGTTCATCACTGAACAGGGCTGCAGATGACCTCTCACCACTCTAATGGAGTGAGTGAGAGAGTGAGAGTGAGTGAGTGAGAGGGAAAGAATATGGGAGTAAGTAAAATGGGTGAGTGAAGATGTGACTGAGAACAAAGTGAGTAAAGAAGTGAATGAGTGAGTGAAGAAGTAAAGAAGTGAGTGAGATGGAGTGTGTGTATAAGTGTTTAGTGTGTGTGTGTGTGTGTGTGTGTGTGATGATTTATTGCTCTGCAGTAGTTTTGAGTGTTCAGCTGCTGCACATCAGCAGAGAGCTCACACTGCACTGCACCAACCACTCATTAACCTCTAACACACACACACACATACACACACACACAAATCCACTCATTAACCTCTAACACACACCTTAAAACTACTTCTACAAACACACAACTTCAGTCCCTCATCTCAGAGCCTCACCTCAAAACACTGCACTTACAATCTCCAAACACACACACACACACACACACACACACACACACACACACACACACACACACACACGGCTGAGAGTTTCCTCCAGAAGCATTGACTCTTCACGAACGGCTAAATCAAGTGAAAAAATTAAAATCCAATACAGTTGCCGTAGCAACCGGCAGAACCATCAGGAAAACGCTTTTACCTAAAATTGCTTTAACAATTACAACTAAAGCCAAAGCGAGGAAAATCACCCTCATTACCACTGCAGCAGGAACAGCAGCCGCTCTGCATTACCTCTACACACAACAGCACATACACCCTCAATGAACACAAAACACCACCCAGACACCAGACAGACAACGTTTAAGAACTCCACAACTTACAGCACCGTCAGATTCACATTTCATCAGAACCTGCGACAAAACAACAACAACAACAACAACAACGCTGAAATGGAAATTCAACACATCACACACCAAACATGCTTACATCCGAATGAAATACAGCCATGTATACATCTCACTCTGTGAGTGAGTGAAGGAGTGAGCGAGTGAGTGAATAAGTTGGAAGGAGTGAGTGAGTGAGTGAGTGAATAAGTTGAAGGAGTGAATAAGTTGAAGGAGTGAGTGAGTGAGTGAATAAGTTGAAGGAGTGAGTGAGTGAGTGAATAAGTTGAAGGAGTGAGTGAGTGAATAAGTCGAAGGAGTAAGTGAGTGAGTGAATAAGTCGAAGGAGTGAGTGAGTGAATAAGTTGAAGGAGTGAGTGAGTGAATAAGTTGAAGGAGTGAGTGAGTGAATAAGTTGAAGGAGTGAGTGAGGGGACGAGGGTCTGTATTTAACCCCTCAGTGATGTATAGGAGGTTGGGGTCTGTATGGACAGCAGGGTGTGTGTTAGACGAGTAAATAAACTGAATATCCTCACAGAGAGAGTGTTTACAGTGAAAGAGAGCAGCCACCTGTCCCCTCCACACACACACACACACACACACACACACACACACACACACACACACACACACACACACACACACACACACACACACACACACACTCTCTGCAGGACTTACTGCAGCACTTCCTGCTTGGTGAAAGCTGGGAAAACAGAGAGAGAGAGAGAGAGAGAGAGAGAGAGAGAGAGACCAAGAGAGAGAAAGAGTGAGAGAGAGAGAGAGAGAGAGACCAAGAGAGAGAGAGCAGCAGAGCATTACATAACCAAAGCCCCGTCTGTGATCATGATTCCAGGCCAAGTGATGGAGGGAGAGAGAGAGAGAAAGCGAGAGTGGAAGCGAGAGAATAGTCGAGAGTGGATGAGACCTCTGTAAACGCCTCACTCTGTTCTTTTTCCAACAAGTTTAACCGAACAAACACTTTAAACAGCAATCGAGCATTAAAATGAGACGCACTTATTTACGGTTCCATTGCATTGGACAGTCGATCATCTCACTAGCCGTGATACGAGGGACGGCTCGCTGATATGTGCAGGACATCCTGGAGCCACCTGTCTTCAGCAGGACGATGCTCCCACGCACAGCAAGGCTTTCCCAGCAATGACTCCACCAGACTCAAACACTTCCTCCGCCTCGGTCACCGGATTTAACACCAACCGGTCATTCATGGAGCAGCTGAACGTGTGCAGGATCTACAGGTCCAGCTGCAACATCTGTGGGTAAATGTGCTGCAGGATACCGTACGGAACCTGTACCTCCATGACCAACCGTATCTCAGCTTATATCGGACTAGAGGCCCAACAGGGATCTAGAGCCTCCTTTCAGTTCAGTTGTTGAACTCCTTTCACTCTAATACTGGAATCTCACCCTTGTCCAAACAATGGCAGCCGTGGGTTCTTCTAAGCAGGTACCTAGAACTCAGTCACTGAAAATCTGTGGAGGGACCTCAAAAGAGGACGATTCGGGAACCTAACAGACCTGGAAGAAAGGATGAAAATCCCTCTTGGCTGGCTTCAAAAAGGGGTGCTAACCTACTAGGTACTAGGTACTAAACGAAGCAGGGTGGCCAAGGTTCTGCGTCGGGCCCTTTTCCTTTTTAGTTATTTTTAAAATGTAAAAAAAAAAGTTTTCGCTTCAAACACAAAGGAAATGTGTGCATTTCATCTTCTATCCTCTTATCTGCTCAGCGGGGGTGCCCAAACATTTGCATGCCACTGTATTGTGACCATCCTTGGAAGAACGAAGGATAGAGAGAGAGAGAGAGAGAGAGAGAGAGAGAGAGAGAGAGAGAGAGGCAGAATAAGAACAGTCAACTCTTCAACTAGACACTGAAGGCTTAAACAATGGTGAAGGGGTTGATGTTCCTTTAACAGTAGATTGGTATGGGGGGGTGGTGGTGGTGGTGGTGGTGGTGGTGGTGCTGTGGAAGAGAGGGGTGAGGATGGAGGCATGGAGGAGGCGAACAGACAAAGAAAAAGTTTTATTTCAAGGTGAATTCTTGCAGGCATGGCAGAGAGCAAAGAGCTGCATTTTCCAGCATAACCCAAAATTATTATCTCCCACATCAGCATTCAGCACCAGCCAGCTGCCCCGAGCAGCTCAAGGACTGAGAGACAGACAGACGGAGAGACGGAGGGAGAGAGAGAGAGAGAGAGAGAGAGATGGAGAGAGAGAGAGATGGAGAAACTCAAAACTTCTGCCAAACAATGCAAGGAACACAGACTAACCCCCCTCAGTCCTTGAGCTACCTGGAGATGACAATGAAAGGAGCTTCATTACATAGAACCCTGGAAACCCGTAGAACAGAGTGAACTGGTGTGAAGGCCGACGCCAGGAAAAACACACCCCATCAGCAAACAGTGTTCTGGGATTATTTTAGGGCTTTTTTTAAACACGTTGTTGGAGGAGGGGTAAGCTGCTCCTCTCCCGAACACTCAGGTAAGGCCAAACATACAGGAACACACCTCCAGGACACCCCGCTGTGGGACCACCGCAATGCGCAGGTTTGCTTTGATTACTAAACAAAGGGTTCGGACGCTGTTGGAAGAAATGGCACCGATTTTAGAACCGATATCGCAAAGTGGGGTCGTCTGAAGGGCTCGGTGTTGTCGACACCTAAACGATTCTTTTTTAATTATTGCTGGATGCAGAACATACAGCGTATTTTCATGGATACTGGAGGAAGCCACGGTTGGTCTGGAGTGCCCTTGAGTAAGGAACCTCACCCTGAAATGCTCCCCACCACAGTGGAGGCGGCCCAGAGTGAAATTCAGGGCTTCATCTGTGTTGGCCAAAGGTTTCGCAGACACAAATGTTCAACACTTTGCTTAAAACGCAAGAAGAACGTAAGAAGATGATGATGAAGATGAAGAAGTTTTGAGAAATCGAAAAACATCAGGGACTATTATTGATAATTTGCTTAGAACATAAGAAGAAGGAAGATGATGATGATGATGACCACGATTGGGTCAAAACACGCTGGACAGGATATTAGAAGAGCATCAAATAGTTCTCATGCACCACCTGGTTTGATGAATCAGTGTTCAATTCCATGTTGAACATGCTGGTGATGGAATCGAACCCATGGAACCTGGAACCAAGCTTTGTTCTCCAGACTAGCTGACAAGACCTCAACCACTTTCTTCATGGCCGCTTTCGGTTCATTTGCACCATCACCAATATTCATGACTAATCATCACCACATAACTTGTCTTCCCTGTAGAGAAGTACTGCCAATAGAATAGGACTGTCTGGACCAGAACAGACATGAACCTATTGGCACCATGTCTAATGCCAGGGGTGGGCAAGAGGGGTATAAAGGCCCCCAGTGTCGAGCTGGAACTGGTCTACTGCTCAAAACAAAGAAGAAGGTGTGGCACAGCCGTGCAAGTGCTGGCCTTATAATCGGGAGATCTTCAGTTCGATACCCAGTGTTCCAACAGCCATTCATGAAGATTTAATGAACGTCTTCTTACTGTATGAACGTCAGCTGGACGTCACTTACCCAGTGTTATGTGAGGTGGTGATGGGAAGTGCGTCGGTATGAGGACTCTTGGTCTTCTCTGGGGGGGCTTCCGAGACTGACGCTGTGGATGACTGAGAGGAGACGGATTCGTTACTGCCCAGAGACGCTTCATCGGGGGCCAGGGACACGCTCTCTGAGGATGGAGAGACTGAGAGAGAGAGAGAGAGAGAGAGACAACACAGTTGAACTGTACTGACCCCCCCTGCAATGTTCTAAACAGCGAAAGGTCTTTCCTGGACAGTAGAGACAGTTTCTCCAACAAAAGCAAGACCAACTCTTCTTCTTTTTTTTTTTTTTTTTATTATAAATACCCCTGATAAGGGGAGGTGTCCCAATACTTTTGTCCACACAGTGTATGTGTATGGACTTTTGTTGGTAATATAGAGAAAGAGAGATGGACACAGAGAGAGAGAGTCTGTTTAGTCATGATTTAATGAATATAATATGAGATGGAAAAAGTGAATGAATCTGCGTGTGTGTGTGTGTGTGTGTGTGTGTGTGTGTGTGTGTGTGTGTGTGTGTGTGTGTGTAAATATGGAGAAGATGGGCCCTTTCATTCTTTCAGAACTCAACACAAAGGCTGGAAAAGACAGCCGAGCAGTTGAAATCACTGAGGCTTGCGTGGGATTTCCAAATGGTTCGATTTAAATTCACACAGAGAAAGCATCAGCGATACACAAACATCTCTGAAGAGCAGCATTACGTAACAACGATCCTCCAGCTCCTCCAGGAGCTCAGCTGCAATGCTGTAAGTGTGAATGAGCAACAATGTGTGTGTGTGTGTGTGTTTTCCTTCTGGGAGATGGTCACTGCTGATTCCATCACTGCTCACCACTTAGCCCATTTTTATGCCCAGCTCCTCTGACCACACAGGAGCTCTTTGTGGTTCTATAATTCCAGACTGTAGTTCATCTGCTTCTCTGATACTTTATTCACCTCCTTTCACCCTGATCTTCAATGATCAGGACCCCACAGGACCACCACAGAGCAGCTATGATGTGGGTGGTGGGTCATTCTCAGCGCTGCAGTCACACGGACATGGTGGTGGTGTGTTAGTGTGTGTCGCTGGTACGAGTGGATCAGACGCAGCAGTGCTGCTGGAGTGTTTAAACCCCTCAGTGTCACTGCTGGACCGAGAACAGTCCACCAACCCGAAATGTCCAGCCGACCTGTGAGCAGCGTCCAACACAAACTGCAGAAAGAGATGAGCTTCTGTCTCTGACTTTACATCTACAAGGTGGAGACACTTGGTAGGAGTGTCTCATAGAGTGGACAGTGAGTGGACACAGGGTTTGGGAGTGGACACACTAACACACCACCACGTCAGTGTGACTGCAGTGCTGAGATTGACCCACCACCCACATCATAGCTGCTCTGTGGTGGTCCTGTGGGGTCCCGATCATTGAAGATCAGGGTGAAAGGAGGAGAATAAAGTCTGCAGAGAAACAGATGAACTACAGTCTGGAATTATAGAACCACAAAGTGCTCCTGTGTGGTCAGAGGAGCTCACCTTAACACCCTGTTAGAAGCAACTCATCATGCGTTCATGGACTGTTCACGTCTGGTAGCACCACTAAGACTCGGACTCCCGACATCGGAACGGCAAGACAATCTGATTGTTTATTTCCGAACCAGAAGCTTCCACATTCCCTGCCCTCCCTCACTAAACTCTTACAGATGCTGTGACGACACGTTTCAATTCCACTAATCACCAACAATGCCGAAGATCATTAATGACACTCAGAGCGCACATCATCAGGTCCTCCAAATGTCTTCTGACAAGACCGGGCTGAGACCTACGCTGGCTTTGCTGGGGACGCCAAACACAAACCGCTCTTTTGTATTTCAGTCCAAAGCCTCTGGAAAGATCTCATACTGTTTCCATTGTTTCATCTGAAGGTCTTCCCTCTTCTCAAAGCAGTGTGGAGCTTGCTTTGTGCAGCAGCTGCTGTTTCTGAGATTCATCTGCATGTTTTAAAGAGACGATACCACCTCGTACAGTCACAGCACAGAGGGCTACACTCTAACGACCCCTACTGGTACTGCTGGTATCTGTATACTTGCTGAAGTTAACCCTTCTGAAGTTAACACACTGCCCCAACAGCTGGTGTGAGGACCACCTCCAGTAGTGATGCGAGGGACATTAACAGCGATACGTGCAGGACATCCTGCAACCATGTGTTGCCTCTCATGGCAGGGATTCCACATTTCAGCAGGATAATGCTCCCATACAGCAAGAGCTTCTCCGGAATGTTCCCAGCAGTGCAATTCCCAGAATCGGAAAGATTCAAGTGTGAAGAAAGCTCACGTCTTGGAAATGCAGAAACATCTAGACGAGGGCAATGTCTGCAATTTTGTCTAGTTTGGTGAGTAGAAACACGACAACCTCTTTACACATCGTGCAGATCTGCTCTTGGGCCGAGCTTGCTAGGATGGTCTGACTTGGCCAAGCTGGCGTTGTTTTAGATGTTCTCCAGAGGAACGACTGATTTCTAACTGTTCTGAGATCTTTTTAAACCTCTGCCCCGACTCACCTGCATCTACAACCTTCAGAAAGAGGTCTGGATCAGCCCATAGTGATCCCATTCACTTCAACAATCAAGAGCAATCCAAGCAAATGTCTGAGGTTAAGACGGAGGATTTCTAAAGACTTTCCGGTCAGTTTGAAGACGTCCATCATATGTTGGTCAAGCGTCCTATTATTTTCACATTGTAATAGAGGCCACAGTTCTATAGTTATGTTCGTTATGCTACCTTTGAACTTTCCACTCTGTTCTCCGAGAGGAAGCCGATCTCTTTTCAGAAAACACTGAATGGAAACTGACGGCAGAAATGGAGAGAAAAAGCGAACTCAACGGCCAACGGAGGCCTCGGGATACGAGATGACAAAACGTGTTTCAGGCTGGATGAAGACGAACGAAGCTAGCGATAAACAGAAAACTGCAGATGGTCTGGTTTGGACATTTAACAAATCAAAACCTCAAGCACCAACATAGCATTCACACGCTTCCCCGTCCACACGCCTCAGTTCTTCGTTTTTTTTGGGGGGGACATTTCCACTAGGATACCTGAGCATTAACTGTGTGCCGAGTGGAAAGGGTGACGTGCCGAACGCTGCTGCATTCTTGAAACCTGAGACAGCTTGGAGAGCTCTGCAGAGACAATGTGCTAATTCACTTGGTCAAGATCAAAAATCCAACACAGGCAATGCAAAGCGAGACGGGGCTTTTCACCATATGCTTGTGGTCAGGAGTTAAGAGGTGTAATGAGTGAACCTGGCCTTCTGTATGTCCTTCATAGGAGGGGGAGAAGAATGCTTTCAGCAACCTGACAGAAGCCAGCGACAGGAGAAGTCATGCCAGTTCACTCAGCTCCTCGCCAGTGGTCGACCGATGAACCGTTTGGCCGATTAATCGAGCCGATTAACGCCATTTTGGCAGATATTATGTGGGTGGTGGGTCGTTCTCAGCACTGCAGTGACACTGACATGGTGGTAGTTGTGTTAGTGTGTGTTGCTGGTACGAGTGGATCAGACACATCAGTGCTGCTGGATTGTCCACCAATCGGAAATGTCCAGCCGACAGCGTCCTGTGAGCACTGATGAAGGACTAGAGGACGACCAACGCAAACTGTGCAGAAACAGATGAGCTTCTGTCTCTGACTTTACATCTACAAGGTGGAGACACTCGGTAGGAGTGTCTGATAGAGTGGACAGTGAGTGGACACGGTGTTTAAACACTCCAGCAGCACTGCTGCGTCAGATCCAATCGTACCAGCAACACACACTAACACACCACCACCACGTCAGTGTGACTGCAGTGCTGAGAACGACCCACCACCCACATCATCAACAGAAGAGGGAAGCAATGCCTCAACGTTCACTCTTCACATCCTTCCAGATACACCAAACAGAATCCTTCACCCAAAAAAAGAAAAGAACTTGGAGAAACTTGCAATTTTCCTCAATAAAAATATTTACAAGCTCAGAAGTTTGGCAACATAAGTGCTGCTGTTTTAACCCTACCAGTTTACGGGCTGCTGGACTGAGGAAACACGGTCTCGGATAAGTGCACTTGCTGGAGGAACCCACAGCCAGCCTGGATTAGGCAGAGGCAAAATGATAACTGTGCTGATTAGACCCTGAGTATTTACAGTGGTCTGGCCCAGCAACACACCGCAGCAGAGCCCATCCATTTTCAATAGGAACCACAGGTTCTGTCAGAGTCAGTCATGCAGTGCGTGTCGGGTCTGGTGCGTCGGCTCTGAGGGATACCAACACGGTTCCATTTACATTTATCTTATCCACAGAGACTGGACATCTAGATCGCAGATTCCTCAAGCCTTTAATGAGTTAAAGGCTCTTGAAAGAAATGGTCTTCAGTGGCTGTTTGAAGACAGCGAGCGACTCGGATGTCCGGACCCCCCGGGGAAGGTCGTTCCACCACCTTGGTGCAGAACAGAAAAGAGAAAAGGATGCTCGTCTTCTATGCGTCTTGAGGGATCGAGTATGAAGGGTTGGTCCATTTTGGCCTGGTAGGTCAGCGTCAAGGTTCTGAATCTGATGTTCAGCTATGGGAAGGAGGACGAACAGGAGGCCGCACCAGCGCAGAATTGTGCTCAACTAAGAAGGCACGTCTTGCTTGGACGCTATAATGAACTGAAATGGACTCAGATGGACTCTTCACAGCTCTCAGGTGGCCCTACAGTCTAACTGCAGCTCATCACATGTGAGGAGATCACAAGTTTAAATCTTAGCAAACGCTCGGGGCTCCACTAACGAAACTCCTCCTCGTCTGGGAATGTCATGTGATGGGGAGAGCTAACATGCAGATGTGAATAAACAGTAAACAAATGAAGGGGGAGGAGCCACAGACTAATTATCAAGTTGCCCAGACTTTCAGTTTAATTTTTATTTGTTAGATCCACTGTGCTGCACACAGGGGAACGTGTCCTCGTTTAACCCATTAGCACACTAGGGGGCAGTGAGCACACGTGCCCGGAGTGGTGGG
This sequence comes from Acestrorhynchus altus, assembly GCA_034509495.1. Classification (NCBI taxonomy): domain Eukaryota; kingdom Metazoa; phylum Chordata; class Actinopteri; order Characiformes; family Acestrorhynchidae; genus Acestrorhynchus; species Acestrorhynchus altus. Next base: position 36,306,737 of record CM067506.1, on the reverse strand, counting down.
CAGCCCTATCCATGGCGCCTGGGCATCAGCTGGCGGGTTAAGTGCCTCACTCAAGGGCATAAACGTAAAATTCCTAGTGAAAACACTCCTTATTCATACATTCAACAAACCTGTCCAACTCTATACTCACAACATGGACAAAAGTATTGGGACACCTGCTCATTCATTGTTCCTTCTAAAATCAAGGCTATTATAAAGGGTCTATCCTGCCTTTGTTGGAGTAACTGTCTCAACTGTCCAGGGAAGACATTCTACTAGAACCTGGAGCATTGCTGTGAGGATTTGATTGCATTCAGCGATAAGAATGTCGATGAGGTCAGGATGCTTCATCCCAGCTCATCCGTCTCAAAAGTAGCGGACGGAGCTCCGTCATTCCAGGGAACACAGATCCACTGCTCCACAGCTCAATGCTGGGGGGCTTTGTACCCCTCTAGTACTTCTCTACAGCGACAAGACAATCGTGTGTGCATTTGCACATCGGTGTCAGCAATGGGTGCAACCTAATTAAGCTGAATGCATTTGTAAGAAGGGTATGAGGTGTACGTAGTGTAACGTTCAGCTGCTGTTACCTGTGTGAATGTCCAGCACCTGAGGGTTGTAAACAGCCAGTGGTCGACTCTGACGCGTCTGCTTCTTGGACTGGCGGGTGGGAGCGAGCGGAGAGATAGCAGAGGATGGAGAGGTGCTCGGAGCGTCTCCAAATATCTAGAAGGAAAAGGAGGAGAGGTTTAGACCTTGTGTGTGAAAGAAAGAAGCACATGGAAATGTTTTCAGATGTTCCGTGAACTGTTCAGTCCGTGCACGTGAAGTGAAGATCTGCAGGGCTGCGAACGAGGGTCTCCTCAGGACCGAACACGTCCCCGACTTCTCCAACGAGTGTCAGAGGCCTGCGTCTCCAAACAAGAGTGTTTTCAGACTCCATGAATGGAAACACATTTTCCGCTGAGGGTCCGAGCACATAAAAATCAGCACATCAAAAGCCTGTCTTATAAAAGCTCTCCAAGATCATTAGAGAGAGCAGGACTAGTCTGAACCGTCTCTCGTCTGAGCGGCGTTTGAACGAGTGACACATCCCACAGAAATGTCTTCTACAAAGACCAGTCTGTTTAATAAACATGCATTCGGACCAGCACCGTGGGTCATGTTCGGATCGAGCAGTGCTGACATCCGGACTTCAGACGGAGAGCTGAAAAACCCAACGGCAGCAGAACTCTGAAAACCGAGGGATCAAACGGTCATCGCACGGAAACCTCACGTTGACATTTACGACATTTGTCTGAAGCTCGTATCCAGAGCTGACGTGGGAATCACAGTCCTTGAACGCTAGGAGTTCAGGGTCCTGCCCAACCATTATGGGTGTAGTGTGGTGGGCTTGACCAGCCAGCGACTGGAACCCGAGTCTCTCAGGGGACGGCAGCATTATTACCCACAATACCAGAGAAAAACCATTAATGATACGCAAACATCTCCATTCCTGTGAAACATCAACACCAAAGGCCGGTGACTCCACAGGGGTCAAACAGAAGGACCATTAAAAGGCTGTAATCTGTCCTGTTAAATAAACATATAATCGGCCAACTTTTGAATTGAGCACACTTTCATTATTATTATTATTATTATTATTATTATTATTATTACTATTATTATTATTATTATTACTACTACTACTATTACTATTATTATTATTATTATTACTATTATTACTATTATTATTATTACTATTATTATTATTATTACTATTATTATTATTAATTATTATTACTAGTATTAATATCACTATTAATATTACTATTATTATTATTATTACTACTACTATTAATATTATTATTATTACTATTATTATTATTAGTAGTAGTAGTAAGTGATATTATTATTATTACTATTATTATTACTATTACTATTATTACTATTATTATTACTATTATTATACTACTACTATTATTATTATTACTGTATTATTACTCTACTATTACTATTATTACTATTATTATTACTATTATTATTATTATTATTACTATTATTATTATTATTACTACTACTATTACTATTATTGTGTGCTACTACTATTACTATTATTGTGTACTATTATTATTGCTATTATTATTACTATTATGTACTATTATTATTATTATTATTATTACTATTATTATTATTACTATTAGTATTATTACTATTATTATTACTACTATTATTACTATTATTATTACTATTATTACTATTATTATTATTATTACTATTATTATTATAACTATTATTATTATTACTATTATTATTACTATTATTATGATTATTATTACTATTATTATTACTATTAATTACTATTATTATATTATTATTATTTAATTACTATTATTATTTATTATTATTATTATTATTATTATTATTATTATTATTATTACTATTGTTATTATTTATGATATTATTATTTTATTATTGTACTATTAGTGTGAGATTATTATTACTATTATTATTACTATTCTAATTACTATTAATATTACTATTACTATTTTTATTATTATTACTATTATTATTATTATTATTATTACTATTATTACTATTCTAATTACTATTAATATTACTATTATTATTAGTATTATTACTACTATTATTATAACTATTATTATTATTACTATTATTATTATTACTATTATTATTATTACTATTATTATTATTATCAGATCAAATCTGCATATTCCAATAAATAAATAAATAAATAAATAAATAAATAAATCAGCACTTTTTTCCTGAATTAAAACTTTTTAAACTTGATTATTGTTATTTATTTGACAATTTTATAAACATTTTATAAATTATTCTCCTGAGGTTTTGGTAAGTTTGGTAAATAAACCTGACAGGCAGGCTCCATCCTGAAGACACGTTAAGCGAGGCTGCGATGGTGGGCAGTTACACAGCGGCAGCCCACCAACACAGGAAGTGATATTTCTTGCTGAATCTTGGTTTGATCAACCTCACATTCTGTTGTGATTTACTAATGGATCTGTCCACACTGACAGCCACCTGACCATCTAAACCTTCTCCATCTTCACCATGATCCTCCATCCCTCTCTCTCTCTTCCCTCTACCCTCTCTCACTCGCTCCTCTCTCTCCCTCTCCCTCACTTGCACTCATTCGCTCTCCCTCACTCTCTGAAACCTCGCTCTTGCCCCCTCCTTTCCCCTCTGTGTCTCTCTCTCTCCTCCCTCCCCTCCCTCACTCCCTCCTCCCTCCACTCTCTTTTCCTTCCATTCCTCCCCTCCTCTCCTGCTCCCCCTCCACAGATGGACCTGGATACATAACACTGTCTGTTGTGAGAGCATCTGGGGCTATCTCAGTCTGGAGGCAACGCTTCAGCGGAGAGGCTAATATCCACTCGTCTGCAAGTCCTCCATACAGCAATTTCCAACACCACACCCATTTTAACTTTCTAAGAAAAAGCCAGAAATTCCATCTTTGGCTCTGCTGCAGAGCTGAGAACCAGCCAGAGGACCTGGCTTCTACTGTTCGGCCGTGATGGAGAAGTTCCTCCTGCCCTCCATTTTAATCAGCCCAACCAATGATCTAACTACGAGCTTCTACATACATACTGAAAGCAGAGCTAACATACGCGCCTTTTTAGAGACCCTGGTTTTCCAGGACACTCTTAAATAAAGGTTCTACAAAGGGTTCTTTGAATGTTAACAGGCAGCTTGGCGGATGAGAAAGGATGGATGGTAGTGGTGAGTGGTTGAATAGATGGTGGTGGATGGATGGAGTGGGTAGGTGGATGGAGATGGAGCAAGTGCGAATATCTCATTGGACCAAACTCCCACTGACATTTTGCTCTCTGACTGCTGCAGTGGCAAGAAGCAAACCACTCAGTGACAAGACGTTAAGGTCAGGCCAGGATGTTGTGTTGGACCCATCTCCCCCAACTCAAAAGTGCTGGATGGAGCTCCATCATTCCAGAGAACACAGTTCCACTGCTCCACAGCTCCAATGCTGGGGGTCTTTATACCTCTAGTCCCACGCTTGGAACTAGATGTGTGGTGCCAATAGGTTCCTGTTTTCTTATCTTCTCCCGAGTTCCTATTCTGTGGCAGTACTTCTCTACAAGGACTAGATGAGTATGTATTATTGCTGCATCTACTCTACTCTACAATCGCACTGGAGAACCGCTGATGATGCATGAATAACGAACTGTGTAATTATTATTATGAATTAATTACATTTGATACTATTCTCATGCGATCGACTCATCACCAGACATCAGGACGGGTCAACGAGACCAGTCACATTCATCAACCTTGTGCTATTTGAAACAATAAACATCAATCGATGTAGGCCTGTCCTAAATCTACTATAAACCCGAGTGAGACATTCCTGCCTTCCAGCCAAACCTTCTGCTTCCATGGCGATTACACCTACAAATGACCTTCTCAAGATCTCTCAACAACCCTGAAACTACACCTCCGACAGCTTCCGACAGAAGTGCATGCTTGGCTGTATGGGATCAATCCAGAAATCCCTGTCCTGGGAAAAAAGGGGGGAAAAAGCAAATCCATAAATATGGTCACTCGATTCAGAACACGAACCGCCTTCAGGCTGAACGCAGAATATGCTGCGTAGGCTGCTCATTGCCAACAATTACGCTCTCACCTTTTTGATTGTAGACAAAACAAGTGATAGATTAGGACTTAATCAACCTCTCATTTAGATTTGTGAATCAACCTTCGGAGGGTGCAGATTATGTCATACAAGCTGCTTACATCAATCATTTCTGCAGCACTTTAGTCAAATAGAGTCACAGGTCTAAATGTGCTCCCGGGCTCAGGACGGGCGTGAGAAGGTAGAGCTCAGAAAACCATGGCGCTGCCCAGCTTTAGGGCTCCTCGAGTGAGCGTTAGGCGAGTATGACCTTGCGAGCAGAACCATCTCTGCACTGATGTTTTGAGAACTCAGCTGAATAATGTAACGATCTAGAGGTTGTGATCAGTCCTGCTGTGCACAATCAACTTTTGGAGCAGCCTGGTCGGGTTAGGGTGGGTTTAAGTCCTCAAGCTGTGGTCGAACCTCAGACGAGCAGTAAAGGCTGGGCAATATGCTAAAGATGTAACGTGAGAATATTTGGTGTTTATGGATGTTTGAGCAGGTTGGTAGAAGGATCTGATTTAGTGTTGATGGATGGGTGGGTGATGGTGGGTTGATGGATGGGTGAAAGCATGGGTGGTGGTGTCTTTCGTCTGGGGTGATGAGCATTTAGCAGGTGGATGGATGGATGTATGAAACGGCTGGGTAGGTGCCTGAAAGGATGGTGGTGGTGATGGCGGAGGTTAGTGGATCAGGGAAACATGGGTGGGTGTGCGATCTGAATGGGTAGGCATTTGGGTGGATGGATGGATGGATGGATGGATGGATGGATGGATGAATGGCTGGGTGCATGCCTGAGATGGAGTGGAGCCAGGTGATGGTTGGTTGATGGATGGGGTGAAAGCATGTGGGTGGGTGTGCTCTGAATGGGTAGGCATTTGGGTGGATGGATGGATGGATGGATGAACGGCTGGGTGGGTGCCTGAAAGGATGGGTGGGTGGGTGATGATGGGTTGATGGATAGGGAAAGCATGGGTGGGTGGGTGTGTGCGTCTGAATGGGTAGGCACTCACGGTGGATGGATGGATGGATGGATGAGCGGCTGGGTGGGTGCACCTGAAAGGATGGGTGGGTGGTGATGATGGGTTGATGGATGAGTCAAAGCATGGGTGGGTGGGTGTCGTCTGAATGGGTAGGCATTTGGGTGGATGGATGGATGGATGAGCGGCTGGTGGAGTGCTGAGAGGATGGGTGGGTGGGTGATGGCGGGTTGATGGATAGGTGAAAGCATGGGTGGTGGGTGGGTGTCGTCTGAATGGGTGAGCATTTGGGTGGATGGATGGATGGATGAACGGCTGGGTGGGTGCCTGAAAGGATGGGTGGGTGGGTGATGGCGGGTTGATGGATAGGTGAAAGCATGGGTGGGTGCGTCTGAATGGGTAGGCATTTGGGTGGATGGATGGATGGATGTATGAGGCTTGGCTGGTCAGGTGCCTGAAAGGATGGTTGGGTGGAGTGATAGGGTTGATGGATAAGTAGCAGGTGGGTGGGTGTGCGTCTGGTGGAGGTGGCTGTTTGGGTGGATGGATGGATGTATGAGCGGCTGGGTGGGTGCCTGAAAGGATGGGTGGGTGGGTGATGGCGGGTTTGATGGATAGAGTGGCTTTATGGGTGGGTGCGTCTGAATCGGTATTTGGGTGGATGGATGGGTGGATGGATGGATGGATGACGGCTGAGTGGGTGCCTGAAAGGATGGGTGGGTGTTTGAAGTGATGGCAGGTTGATGGATGGTGAAAACAACAGGTGGGTGCGTCTGAATGGATTAGGCATTTGGGTGGATGGATGGATGGATGAACGGTTGGGTGGGTGCCTGAAAGGATGGGTGGGTGGGTGTGTGAAAGATGTGTGTATAGGTGGGTGGATGAATGGATGGATGGGTGGATGAATCATTGGGTGGGTGTTTGAATGGTGGGTGGTTGAATGGGTGCTTGGATGGATGGGGAGGTGGGCGTGAACATCTGCACGGATGATTAATATATACACATGACGTCCAGAACTGTCCAGAAATACATGACTGTGGTCAAAACTCATCTATAAAGGAAGGAGCAGGCTGCTTCTAGACTCTCCTGCCCACCAGTTCCACTGCGAATTGTGAGTTTGTGATACGTCAGGTGATGGCTGAACAGTGCTCACTCTGGGAAAGAGGAGAGTCACCTTTTCATGCTGCGATGAGTTTCCACTACGATGGAACTTGAGGTCCATGATGGCCACGTCTCTCTAATGACACTCATGAGGTGGGGCCAAACAAAACCCAGGTTACTTTGACTGGTCATCAGGTTCTGCTTACTGTGGGCTGCCACGCTGCTCGCACACACATACAAACACACACACACACACACACACACACACACACACACACACACACACACCCACAAAAGAACCGTGAGATAAGGAGTGATCTGTAAACTCTATTAGATATCAGATATTAATATCGGGTCATTAATAAGCAGTTATCGTCACTGGAATTCCATCTACAGGTCAGTGTTCTGTTCCGGCCAATTCATTAGGCAGTAGGAATCGGGTGGTTCTTTAGAACCAAATGGGTGGAATGGGTTGGTGGGCAGGTTAAGAGAGGTGGGTATGTGGGCAGGTTAAAGGGTGGTGGAGGGTGACTCAATCAAGATTGATTGGGCAGAAGGATGAGTGGTGGGTGGCTGGACAGGTTTACTGGTGGGTGTGTGGGCAGGTGAACTGGGTTGGTGTGTGTGGGCAGGTGAACTGGGTTGGTGTGTGTGGGCAGGTGAACTGGTGGGTGTGTGGGATGGTTAAGAGGTGGGCGTGTGGGCAGGTGAACTGGGTTGGTGTGTGTGGGCAGGTGAACTGTGGGCGTGTGTGAACCTTGCAGGTGAACTGGTGGGCATGTGGGCAGGTGAACTGGTGGGCGTGTGGGCAGGTGAACTGGTGGGCATGTGGGCAGGTGAACTGGGTTGGTGTGTGTGGGCAGGTGAACTGGTGGGCATGTGGGCAGGTGAACTGGTGGGCGTGTGGGCAGGTGAACTGGTGGGCGTGTGGGCAGGTGAACTGGTGGGCGTGTGGGCAGGTGAACTGGTGGGCGTGTGGGCAGGTGAACTGGTGGGCGTGTGGTCAGGTGAACTTGTGGGGTTGTCGACAGGTGAACTGGTGGGCGTGTGGTCAGGTGAACTGGTGCGTGTGTGGGCAGGTGAACTGGTGGGTGTGTGGGCAGGTGAACTGGTGGGCGTGTGGTCAGGTGAACTGGTGGGGTTGTCGACAGGTGAACTGGTGGGCGTGTGGGCAGGTGAACTGGTGGGTGTGTGAGCAGGTGAACTGGGTTGGTGTGTAGGCAGGTGAACTGGTGCGCATGTGGGCAGGTGAACTGGTGGGCGTGTGGGCAGGTGAATTAGGTTGGTGGACGGGCAGGTGAACTGGTGTGTGTGTGGGCAGGTGAACTGGTGTGTGTGTGGGCAGGTGAACTGGTGTGTGTGGGCAGGTGAACTGGTGTGTGTGTGGGCAGGTGAACTGGTGTGTGTGTGTGGGCGTGTGTGGGCAGGTGAACTGGTGGGCGTGTGGGCAGGTGAACTGGTGGGCGTAGGCAGGTGAACTGGGCGGCGTGTGGGCAGGTGAACTGGTGGGCGTGTGGTCAGGTGAACTTGGCCAGGGTTGTCGACAGGTGAACTGGTGGGCGTGTGGTCAAGGTGAACGAATTAAAGTGTGTGGGCAGGTGGCTGGTGGGTGTGTGGGCAGGTGAACTGGTGGGTGTGGTCAGGTGAACTGGTGGTGTGGGCAGGTGAACTGGTGGGCGTGTGGGCAGGTGAACTGGTGGGCGTGTGGGCAGGTGAACTGGTGGGCGTGTGATCAGGTGAACTGGTGCGTATGTGGGACGTTCACCAAACTCCCACCAAAAGTTTTTCTTTAAAGCGAATCCGGCGACACAGACACACAAACAGCAGGAAGTATAACTTCACACAAGAGCGGCTGACTGAGCTCACTGCTTCAGGATGTCCTGTAGAGACCCTTTCAGTCCCGTGTCTCCAACATAAACCTCACTGGAGAGAAAAAACCCAACACACATGGGACTGAGCTCATGAAGGCTCATAAAGATCTTCAGAGCGTCCAGATGTTCACGCACCGAAACGTTAGTGGTGAAGCTGGGTAATCCCTCCGCAGCAGGACATATACTCAGGAAACAGAAAGACAGCAACTATACAGACGCAAGAGGGTCGACGGACAAATACGATAAACGAATATGAGAGCCTGGAGATTCCGGACTGGTTACGCTGGTCTAAATCTGATCTGATTAAACCAGTGTGTTTGTTGAGACTTAAACTGGGAGAATACACTGTAAAGAGCTTTGCTTTATGACCTGTAATGTATGTTTAATGTAGCCTGTAAGAGCTGCTCGGAATAAACACTCGGCAGACGCTTCTTCAGGAAGCTGCTGAGATGTCTCAGAAACCTCTGTCTCAGGATGAGGATGAGCATCATCCCTGCTGGAGAGCCCCAAGGTTTAAGAAACATACAACTCCCTCGGACCACTACCGTTCTGGACCGGGTGACATTCCCTAAAAGAGGGGTGATCTACTACAGGGTTACTGGGAGAATGATGGGAGATGATGAATTGTGACTTGTTTGGTCCTCCTTAAAGGCTAGAGGGGTATAAAGCCCCCCAGCACAGGTATTCATCCAACATCCTGACTTCACTGAAGCTCTTGCAGCGAAATGCAATCAAATCCTCACAGCAATGCTCCAAAATCAATGCATACAATGTTATCTTCCTTTCACCCTGAACTTCACTGGTCAGGACCCCACAGGACCACCACAGAGCAGATATTATGTGGGTGGTGGGTCATTCTCAGCACTGCAGTCACACTGACATGGTGGTGGTGTGTTAGTGTGTGTTGCTGGTACGAGTGGATCAGACACAGCAGTGCTGCTGGAGTGCTTAAACACTGTGTCCACTCACTGTCCACTCTATGAGACACTCCTACCGAGTGTCTCCACCTTGTAGATGTAAAGTCAGAGACAGAAGCTCATCTGTTTCTGCACAGTTTGTGTTGGTCGTCCTCTAGTCCTTCATCAGTGCTCACAGGACGCTGCTCACAGGACGCTGTCGGCTGGACGTTTCTGCTTGGTGGACTGTTCTCGGTCCAGCAGTGACACTGAGGGGTTTAAACACTCCAGCAGCACTGCTGCGTCTGATCCACTGGTATGAGATCTGCGGTGGTCCTGATATAACACGGACATGATGTTATGGTTGATGGGTGAACAGTGTATGGAACGGACAAATCCTAACCTCTTTCAGATGGAAAAAGTCCAGTCACATCTCCAACTGATCATGTTTCCAGTCCAATTTCAGATAGCAGCGGAGACATTCTGGCTCTTTCTCTCACTCTTTCTCTCACTCTGCAACCAGTGTGTCTTTCACAGCCAGCTCTGGGGAGCGTGTGTGCGAACGAACAGGGTGGATTGGGAAGGAATTTCATGGCGGATAACCCAAATTTAATTTCCAATCGTGCGTCCGCTGGCACCGGTTTCAGCTCTGTATTTTTGCGGAGAAGAGGCTGCCCAGTGGCTCGACTGCCGGGAGGGAAGGAGATTATGTACTTATCTTCAATTTGCTCCTATTTAGATTATATAAAAATCAGGGCGGGGAGAAAAGCCTGGTAATGTAAGCTAACGTTATTTAGAAATATCTTATAAATATATAATCACTGTGGAAGGAAGCGCTGTTACGTAACTCTGATCTGTTCTACAAACGGAGGAGGTTAATCCTCAAAATACAAAAGTGGGGCTTGATCTAGATCACGGCACTTTTGTTTTGGATTTTAAAGAGATGAATGTGTGTGTGTGTGTGTGTGTGTGTGTGTGTGGTTGGAGAAGTGGGCTGCAAGTTTGCCTATGTGTGCCGTTGCCTTGGTGACAGGGGTAAGGCTATAGAAAGCCAAAGGTCTTTATGTCGGTGTGTGTGTGTGTGTGTTTGTGTGTGTGTGTGTGTGTGTGCGAGAGAGAAGTGTGCGTGAGGGTTAACGTGTGTTTGTGTAAGTGTGTGATGTGTGTGCAGAGAGGAGAGAAGGTGATGGAGATACAGTTAGAAAGAGGAGCTTTAGGGTGAGATTACGAGTGAATTCAAGATAAATATGGAAGCAGCAGTGAAAAGAGTGGAAGAGTGGAAGAGTGGGCAGGAACTGAAGAGTGTGAGAAACAGGAAGAAATCTATCTATCTATCTATCTATCTATCTATCCTTCCATCTATATATATATATATATATATATATATATATATATATATATATATATAGACATACATTATCTATCTATCTATATAGAGTTAATTACAGGTAGACGCTCTCACTGACACTGACTATGTTTATTTGGGTTTATTTTAATGTTATATAGAGTTAATTACAGGTAGACGCTCTCACTGACCACTGACTTTATGTTTATTTGGGTTTATTCTAATGTTATATAGAGTTAATTACAGGTAGACGCTCTCACTGACACTGACTATGTTTATTTGGGTTTATTTTAATGTTATATAGAGTTAATTACAGGTAGATGCTCTCACTGACCCACTGACTATGTTTATTTGGGTTTATTCTAATGTTATATAGAGTTAATTACAGGTAGATGCTCTCACTGTCCACTGACTATGTTTATTTGGGTTTATTTTAATGTTATATAGAGTTAATTACAGGTAGACGCTCTCACTGAACTGACTTTATGTTTATTTGGGTTTATTTTAATGTTATATAGAGTTAATTACAGGTAGACGCTCTCATGACATATTTATGTTTATTTGGGTTTTTATTTTAATGTTATATAGAGTTAATTACAGGTAGGCACAGCCCTCACCTGACCACTGACTTTATGTTTATTTGGGTTTATTTTAATGTTATATAGAGTTAATTACAGGTAGATGCTCTCACTGACACTGACTTTATGTTTATTTGTGTTTATTCTAATGTTATATAGAGTTAATTACAGGTAGATGCTCTCACTGACACTGACTATGTTTATTTGGGTTTATTCTAATGTTATATAGAGTTAATTACAGGTAGTCTCTCACTGACCACTGACTTTATGATTATTTGAGTTTATTTTAATGTTATATAGAGTTAATTACAGGTAGGCTCTCACTGACCACTGACTTTATGTTTATTTGGGTTTATTCTAATGGTATATAGAGTTAATTACAGGTAGATGCTCTCACTGACCACTACTTTATGTTTATTTGGGTTTATTTTAATGTTATATAGAGTTAATTACAGGTAGACGCTCTCACTGACCACTGACTTTATGTTTATTTGGGTTTATTCTAATGTTATATAGAGTTAATTACAGGTAGACGCTCTCACTGACACTGACTTTACGTTTATTTGGGTTTATTCTAATGTTATATAGAGTTAATTACAGGTAGACGCTTTCACTGACAATGTTTATTTGGGTTTATTCTAATGTTATATAGAGTTAATTAAAGGTAGACGCTCTGACTGACGCTGACTATGTTTATATAAAAGTAGAAAATGTGCAGATACTCACTTGGCCAGATGTTTTGTGACCAGACTCAACACCTCTCTGTTTTTCTCAGGCAGTTTGTGCACCAAAGAGTGAATAGCCTGAACACGGGCCTCCGGACTCCCACTCTCTGTGTGGACACACACACACACACACACACACACACACACACACACACACACACACGTTTACGTCACTACTGGAATGAGAACAGTCGACCAACCAGAAATATCCAGCTAACAGCATGGATTGGACATGAAGTGGACACAGTGTTTAAACACTCCAGCAGCACTGCTGTGTCCGGTCCACTCATAACAGCACAACACACACTAACACACCACCACCACGTCAGTGTGACTGCAGGGCTGAGACTGACCCACCACCCACATCATAGCTGCTCGTTCTAACAGTATAGTGGAGTTGTGGTTCTCTGATCTGGAGCTTCTGAAGAGCTTTAAAAGGCCGTGAGGTCTGTGTAGAGACCGACGGTCAGTTTGCTGATGGTCAGTGAGGTGAATGTGGTGGAAAAAGTGAGAACAGCTCAGCCTCTGCTTTCTCCATCACTCTAAGCTACCTTTGTTTACCTGTCGATCTCTCTCTCTCTCTCAGACACACACACACACACACACACACACACACACACACACACACACACACACACACACACTACAGAGCACAACTTGGCCTTGAGCTACAGTGATTAATACCACACAAGAGTGCATCTGTGCTCTCTCTCTCTCTCTCACACACACACACACACACACACACACACACACACACACACACACACACACACACACACACTTGTATTACTGTTATTATGAGGGTTTTCTACAGGCCTTCAGCTATTTAAAGCTCCTTTTCCCCATAAAGTATCTCCAACCAACCAGGAATAAGCAGCGTTCCTCAGCAGGAGAAACACAATACCAGCTTTCCTCTCATCGTGGGGACCTGAGATCTCCATAAAGAGACCAAAACACACGGCTCATATTTTCAGGACGTTTTACAGGCCATACTTCAGAATTTGATCTGAATGTAGCTACATCTCAGCCCGACCTCTGATTTGGAACACAAACAAGCCCGTTTTTATTTGATCTTCTAAGGAGGAGACGTTCTTCACGAACTTCACATGAACTGCAGAAACTGCTGGAGCAGAGAAACGGCACTTACTCGCAGGAACTATGAGCTCCTTGTAAAGGGCGTACGTCATTAACGGCTCAGGCAGGCTCCTAGAAGGGTGGAGGGGGGAAGAGAGAGAGAGAGAGAGAGAGAGAAAGAGAGAGAATCACACAGTGCTGAGATGAAGGTGTCTTGGTGTTGTTTAAAGTGATACCCAAGTTCATCTGAAGGTATTTTGCTGAGAATCTGGCTGCAGTCCAGCACCGGCAGCCCAAGGTGGACCTAAACGAGTCCAGTGGAGGAGAACAGCAGTGGCACCGTCACAGCTACAGCCCAAAGTCCAAAGATAGGATCAAAATAAACAGCTCTACAACATCACGAGACCCGAGGTGTGAGGTTTTATCTGCTGTGTGTGTGTGTGTGTGTGTGTGTGTGTGTGTGTAGAAAATCTGATAATTGCAAAAGGTGCTTAAAAACAGCTTAAAACCGAATGTGTTCATTCAGGCGATTCATCAGCATTGATCCTGTTACAGCGTTTAAAACGGAAAGAAACGAAGATATTGATAAACTGAACTTTTAAAACATCTCATTTAAAGTCATGTGACCTCATGGAACAGCTGGGGAACATCCATACCTCTATACACAAATCAGCATTCACCACATTATGACCATCTCCATGTTTCTCCTCTCACTGTCCATCCTATCAGCTCCTCTGACCACACAGGAGCACTTTGTGGTTCTATAATTCCAGACCGCAGTCCATCTGTTTCTCTGCAGACTTTATTCTCCTCCTTTCACCCTGATCTTCAATGATCAGGACCCCACAGGACCACCACAGAGCAGCTATGATGTGGGTGGTGGGTCATTCTCAGCACTGCAGTCACACTGACATGGTGGTGGTGTGTTGGTGTGTGTTGTGCTGGTATGAGTGGATCAGACGCAGCAGTGCTGCTGGAGTGTTTAAACCCCTCAGTGTCACTGCTGGACCGAGAACAGTCCACCAACCAGAAACGTCCAGGTGACAGTGTCCTGTGAGCACTGATGAAGGACTAGAGGATGACCAACACAAACTGTGCAGAAACAGATGAGCTTCTGTCTCTGACTTTACATCTACAAGGTGGAGACACTCGGTAGGAGTGTCTCATAGAGTGGACAGTGAGTGGACATAGTGTTTAAGCACTCCAGCAGCACTGCTGTGTCTGATCCACTCGTACCAGCAACACACACTAACACACCACCACCATGTCAGTGTGACTGCAGTGCTGAGAATGATCTACCATCAGCCCCAAACAACTGTTAGCACCCTCATCAGCTGAAGTGAGGCGAGGTGCTGGGTGTGGAGTCGTGGTGTTATCAGAGGCACTTTGGTGGGTCTTCTGCTCCCATATCACATGGAAGCTTAAGAATGCTGCAGTGAGGGGCTCCTGCATTGAACGTGGATGTGAATTCTGCCAGAGTAGATTGTCGGTTTGCGTGAATAATTCTAGTCAGATGTCTCCAATCGTGGTGATTAAAGCACCTGCGTACAACCACCACACTGTCCACCGTGGGTGGTAATGCCTTCCCAGAACACACGTGACACTGTAGATCCAGGATCCTGGTTTAATATATATCAATAAAGTTAAACATTCCAAATAAAAGAACGGAATAACTTCCTCGCTCTTCGAGATGTCGGATGGAAAGAGCCTTGAATCCCATGACCTCGTGAACTCGGCATCAAAGCACTTCCTGTGTCCGGGCAGGCCAACGACAACACGGCGTTCCGCGGCTCCTCTCCTCACCAGCAGTGGACCGACGAGCCTGTGTGCGATTCCGCTCCCGCTCTCACGACGCGAGTCAACATAACCAAACACACATCAAAAACAAAGGCCGGCACTGTGGCTCCCACATTCTGCTCGTGCTCCGTCCAGGAGCTCAAATATTTCCCAGTTTATTTTCCAGCTCTGTTCTGCTGTGTGAGAAACGGCGAGGTGGGCTCACCAACAACACACACTTTGTGGGTCTCAAAAGGGGCCCAGCTGATCTGCAAACCTCGTCACAACAGCGGTGATAGATTTTATCAGCTGATGCACATAGCCAAAACATTATGACTACGTGAGTTTGTTGAAGAGCTTTGGGTGAGACGATAAAACACCAATGTTACAAATAAACACTAAACATTCCTACGGAAAGTCGTAGTTTTCCATCACTGTGTTCATTAAACATCTCCAAAGTTCTCTTCATGGACATCTAGTATTATTAATATCATTCATGGAATTGAACACATCCGGGAGAAATCTGGAACCAAGCTTTGTTCTTCAGATCTCAACCACTTTCTTCACAACGAGAAGTTCTTCCTCTTTGCTGCATTTCTGTTTACCTGCATCTGTTCTAACAGGGTCTGGAGTTCCTGCACTGATCACTCTTATTGACTGGACAGGAGGAGGCATAATGTGGAACTTTTGGAGGTTCTCCAGTCTGAAACTGTGGAAGAAAGTGCTTCAATAAACGGACAAGATTTTCTTGAAGGTTCCTTGAAGCACCTCAAGAGGTTCCTCTCAAAATGAAGCATCCAAAAGTTCCTTGTGGCTCTTTTTAGTGATCAAGAAACCTTTGTCCTTTTGCTGAAGGTTCCTTAAGTAGCTTAAGAGTTTCCTCCACCGTTTCAAAGTGAAAAACTGAAGAGTCAGATGCTAAATGGAACAGAACAGTTCTCAAACTCTTCGAGCTGCACACCCAGAGAAGGGTTTTGATTTTTCAGATGTATTATTAATTTTTATATATTTATACAAATTGCAGAATATCATTTCATATTTGCAGAAATTAATTAGTATTGATTACTGACCACTAACATAACCATACGACATTTATACAACTTTTATACAAATATACAGAGACATAAGTGGTCAATTAGCCATTTCTCCACACGGGGGCGCTTCATCGTAGCGATACCATTTAAATGGAATGACTGGATCCTAATTCAGCCAGATATTGAGAATTATCCAATAGCAATGCTCTTTAACTCTTTTCCTATTGGACAAATTTAAATTTGGGCTGAAGTTGACCTCCTTCCTCGTGGTATCACCCTCTGAGGAACTATTACAAGAGCCAAACGGTCCAAAAGCGAGTCCTTTCGGGTCAAACCGGCAGAAATTTGGAAGCGCCAAATACCCAACCCTGTTACGTACGTGAAGTCACTGCGTCTTTTCAAACTACCAGCACTGCATCGGAGGAAACCACTGGGTCTCCAGTTCTGATACAGCTGCATCACGTTGGTGTGGGCAGAGAGCGGGATCTACTGGCTCCGTAGATGGCAAGTAGACCGCTGAGCCACTCGGAGACACTTCACATCTTACAGGACTTACACAGGACCTGCCTTCAGAGGTCTTCAGAACAGAGTTGTTGGAAGGCAGTGGGCCAGTCAGGAGGTCATAATGTTTTGGCTTGTGTAGATTTAACATTCAGAGCCTGAGCTACTTATGCAGTACAAAAAGTGCAGTCTCAAGAGGAGAACGAGAGTCTGGCTGAACGGAAAAGTCTATATCATATCTAAACAAGGTTAATGAGCTTTACTGTCTCAGTGTAAATAAACTGAAGATGAGCTTCATAAAAGCTCCAGTCTGGACTCGGCTCATGCTGAGAGTGTGATTTATGACTGGGTTTATAAAAGCCGCCACAAAGGACGAGCAATGACACTTCAGACAGCAACAAAGCTCACAAATAACCCCTCTGTCCACTGAAAGGCTGGTAATTGTAGCATATGTGAGGGGCTGGACCTGGTCCTAAACCTGTCAATGGGGCCAATGACCGGTGCAGAAAAACACCACCCTCTGTCCAAAGACCACCGGCTGGTAATAATTGCCCAGAAACCTACTGGAAGGCTGAAGCACCTCCTGCACAGAGTGTCTCATACCTCAGGTAGAGCTTTAAAGCACTAGTGATGGTCTTCACATCCCACTCCTCACACACGGACAGGTCCACCTCACTGCTCTTTTCATCTGGGGGGAAAAAAAAGAAAAAGTGAGTCTTAGTGACCCTGAGTCTAGTACCAAGATAACCTGAAAACAAGCACCAAGACAACCGGAGTGAGACTCCAGAAAACGTTCCCAAAGGTGATTCAGTCATGTCCTGCCAGTTCAGGGAATCAAACCGGCAACTGGCTGGTTCTCTAACCACCAGGTCACAGCTTCGATCTACCCACAAGCCGCAGTGGTGGGCGAGCAATTCGGACAGGAGAGTCCGAGAGCGTTCAATGAAGTAATACGAATGACCTGTAGGGGGCAGCAATCTTTTTATTTGGATAAAGTGGCCATAAATGACACTGATTCATAGATCCTACATATCAGTAATAATAATAACAGCTGATTAACATTAATTAACATAGTTTTGTTTCGCCAGTGCTGTAGAAACACGCTGTTCGCGTACCCACCCAACGTACCCACACGTGGAACTGTACCAACCCCGATCTCTATACCATGTTCCAAATTATTATGCAAATTGGATTAAAGTATCATTAAAATATGATTTTTTTTTTGTTTATCAATTAAACTGATGGATGATATTGTGACTCTGGTCTCTTTGGATCACTGAAATCAATCACAGACACCTGTGATAATTAGTCTGTCAGGTGAGCCCAGTTAAAGGAAAACTATGTGAGATGTTCCAGATGTTCCACATTAAGTCACAGGTTTCCGGCATTACGGGGAAGAAAAAGGATTTATGGAATCAGGCAAATTCAACGGATTAAGAGAGCAGCTGCTAAAATGCCCTTACAAAGCAAAGCAAACAGATATTGGAAGCTGCTGGTGCCTCTGGAGTCCCAAGAACCTCAAGGTGTAGGATCCTCCAGAGGCTTGCTGTTGTGCATAAACTACTATTTGGCCACCCCTAACCGACACTTACAAGCATAAACAGTTGCAGTCGGCGCAGACATACATGTTTACTAATGAGTGCCGTGCAACCCTGGATGGTCCAGATGGAAGGAGAAGCGGACGGTTGGTGGATAGCCTCATGAGGACGGCTGGTAGGCCCCTTTAGTGTCCCTGAAGATGTGGAAATGACCTCAGATTCTGACTGACCACTGAAAATGGTACAAAAATAAGAACCATGCCTTCCGTAGCAAAATCATCTTCATGCACGATGATGCACCATCTCATGCTGTCATTGGCTGCTACGGGCATAAACAGGGAGAAACTCATGGTGTGTCCACCATCCTCCCCTGACCTCAACCCCACTGAGATATTTTGGAGTTTCCTCAAGCTATAGATCTGTGAGTGTGGGAGGCAGTTCACATCAAAACAGCAGCTCTGGGAGGCTTTTCTGACAGCCTGCGAAGAAATCCGAGCAGAAACTTTCCAAAAACTCAAGTTCGATGGATGTAAGAACGGTGAAGGTGATTTCAAAGAAGGGGGTCGTATGTGAACATGTAACTTGGCTTGTAAAGACATTTTGGATTGAAACAGCTTTTGATTTCAGTAAACGTGACTCTTAATGCTACAACCACATGACCATTTTCACTTCTTTACAACCTGAAAAATGTGCATAAAAATTCATAAAAGTGCATTTTGAGTAAAAACTGTTAAAACACTAAATTTGGTTACGAGTGGATGAGACGCAGCAGTGCTGCTGGAGTGTTTAAACACTGTGTCCACTCACTGTCCACTCTATTAGACACTCCTACCGAGTGTCTCCACCTTGTAGATGTAAAGTCAGAGACAGAAGCTCATCTGTTTCTGCACAGTTTGTGTTGGTCGTCCTCTAGTCCTTCGTCAGTGCTCACAGGACGCTGCTCACAGGACGCTGTCGGCTGGACATTTCTGGTTGGTGGACTGTTCTCGGTCCAGCAGTGACACGGAGGGGTTTAAACACTCCAGCAGCACTGCTGTGTCTGATCCACACTAACACACCACCACCATGTCAGTGTGACTGCAGTGCTGAGAATGACCCACCACCCACATAATAGCTGCTCTGTGGTGGTCCTGTGGGGTCCTGATCATTGAAGATCAGGGTGAAAGGAGGAGAATAAAGTCTGCAGAGAAACAGATGAACTACAGTCTGGAATTATAGAACCACAAAGAGCTCCTGTGTGGTCAGAGGAGCTGATAAAGTGGACAGTGAGTGTAGAAACATGGAGGTGGTCCTAACATTGTGGTTGATTGTAAACCAGTAAAATTGTCATCGTGCATCAAGGTATGTAAACTACCAGTCAAAAGTTTCAGAACGCATACTGGGTGTCCTAAAACTTTTGACCGGTAGTGTATATATCCTCAACTTTCACGCAGATGCCTTCCCTCAGAATTAGTGCCTGAATTATTTTTCATCCCGATATAGATATAAATATCGATATATCGTTCAGCCCGTATCCCGCTCTGTTTATATCCCGATATAGATATAAATATCGATATATCGCTCAGCCCGTATCCCGCTCTGTTTCTATCCAGATATAGATATAAATATTACTACTGCCCAGTCCTATGGCTACTTGACAAGCACCAGAAACACCATAGCAACTATCTGTGATACCACATTTGTTATCATAGCAACCACCTAGAAACCACACAGAAGCAACCTAGCAACCACTTACCAGCACCACAATAATGACCAGGGATACCATACCAACCATATTGCAACTGACTAGCAGAGAGTGGGAACCATGTACGGAGTTCTAGTTTCTATATAAAATCACAAGAAGAGCAGAAGTAGATGGAGGTGTTAGGTGTGTGTGTGTGTGTGTGTGTGTGGTGTGTGTGGTGTGTGGACTGCGGGGGTGTTTCTGAATGCTGCTTAAACAGCTGGGCTCAGGGGTCAGCCGTAACGGTCAGTGTGCAGTGTGAGGTCCATTCCACAGGACCAACCCCCCACGTCCTTTATGTTTGGTGGGTTGATCTTATTTTTGATCCCTTTGAAGCTGATTTTTAACATCAGACGTAAAAAGTGCTGCAGAAATAAATCTGATTTGATTAGAACTTTATAGTCCCACCTGATGTTCATAAGGAGGTGAGGAAGGAGGTGATGAGATAAACGAGAAAGGAGAATGTGAAAAAGAAAAGGAGGTCAAGAAAAAAGTCGAGGAGCAGGAAATTAAGTTGGGAAAATGAGGGGGATGAAGATTTACAAAAAAGAAGAGGATAAAGTTAAGAAAAGGTGGTAAAGAAGTGGAAGGAGGAGGAGGAGGAGGAGGGGGTGGAGAAGATGAGGCAGTGTAGATGGAGACGGGGTGAATAAAGAGGTGGAGCTCAGAGGGGAAAGAGGAGAGGGAGGTGTGGAGGAGGTGAAAGTAAAGAATGAGATGGAGATGAAGAAGAGATGGAGGTGAAGGAGGGGACAGAGGAGCGGGTGAAGATAAGGAGGAGGTGAAGGCTGATTGTGAGGACGCCGTTAATGGACGTTAAACTCTGGAGTTGATGGGTTCAGGTAACAGTAGGAGACCAGCAGCCTGACGATTCAACACCGCCATTAACATTCACAGCACAGAGCTGAGGGCTCAGGCTAGGTCTGCAGGAGGGAGGGAGGGAGGGAGGGAGGGAGAGAGAGGGAGAGAGAGAGCAGGACCCAAAATAAAAGTGTGAGAAACACAATGAAAGAGGGGCTGAAACAGAGAGAGGGGGAAGAGGCTGCAAAGAAAGAAACATGAAAGCAAGCAGGAGACTACAAACGGAGGGCGAGTGAGGGATGGGGCGAGTTCTCAGAAAGAGGAGTCAGTGGGATAGAGGAGAAATAAGAAATGGAGGGAGCAGTGGAGAGAGGATGGAAATTTGATTGTGAGCCTGCAGCAATAGAGCCAAGTGTCACCTGCAAGGACAGGAGAGAGAGAGAGAGAGAGAGAGAGAGAGAGAGAGAGAGAGAGAGAGAGAGTGAGAGTGTGTGAGTGAGTGAGATTGCAAAAGAGAAAGATTACGAGAGAGATTACGAGAGAGAGGAGAGAGAGAGATTACGAGAGAGAGGAGAGAGAGAGGAGAGAGAGATTACGAGAGAGGAGAGAGAGATTACGAGAGAGAGGAGAGAGAGAGGAGAGAGAGCGAGAGAGGAGAGAGAGAGGCCCAGACAAGAGAAGTGTCTGAATGTCAATGAGCAGCACTCCAACTGAACTTCTTCAACTTCAGTAAAATACAGTTTTAATTAATTACGGGGAGCAGAGAGAGAGAATGTGTGTGTGTGTGTGTGTGTGTGTGTTTTGTTGGGGGGGGGTTCTATAAATCAAGGGTTCTATAAAGAAACTTTTCGAAAAGAGCTCTAAATAACACCCAAAAGGGTTTGACATTGTTTTGGTGACATATATAAGCTTCTACAGAACATCAGAACATTCTCCATCAGTCTGTGGAACCCTTGTAGAACCCTTTCATGATGCTAAGAACCCTTTATTCATGCAAAGGGTTCTATATAGTTGCACTAGTACACAGAGCATCCCCTTCATACACTCCAACAAACAGCTACATTCAGGAGGATTCAACCAATTTTCATATATATGTGTGTGTGTGTGTGTGTGTGTGTGTGTGTGTGTGTGTGTACAGAAGGGGACAGTGAGCGCACGTGCCCAGAGTGGTGGGTATCCCTATCCATGGAGCCTGGTGAGGAGACATTTTCTTTTCCTCAACCACAACCACAACCACACCCACACACACACACACACACACACTCTTTTGTGCCTCTGCAGAACTTCCATCCACAGATGTTCCATTTCTTCGTTCCATAAATGAGAGAAATGAGAGCTGAACGTACCGATCATTAAACTCAGCAGCTTCTGAACTTTGGAGCTGACCCCGACCACTCTGTACAGGCCCTGGTCATTGATGCCTGTGAGGAGAAGGACAAAGCTGGTCACTCAGTCTAAGCATCTGCAATGAAGGACAGTCCTGGTTAGAAGCCTCTGGCTGAGCTGAGCTCAACAGGTCAACGTGCAGGGCAGAGGAACCGTGAACTGATTCTGCCCTCTGTTGGCGAATCACACAACTGCAGGTCTGAAGACGGCGTGGAGCTCAGGACCATCGACATGCTCTGCTTCAGAAATCATCACAAACATTAACCCCTTCAATTCCCTCACTGCTGAGGTCATCGCTTACAAGACGTCCCCACTAAACACTACTACTTGGTGTAATGTCTCCGTCCGAATTCCGAGTGGACGTCTGACCTCGTCTCGGCACTTCTATTGAATTTCTTGGTTTCCTGGAACAGAGCACAGTCCACGTACCCGAAAGTATTGGGACACCTGCTCATTCACTGGGTAGTTAAAAGAGTAACTGTCTCTACTGTCCAGGGAAGACGTTTGAATAGACTGAGGAACATAGCTGTGAGGATTTGATTGAAGGTGTGTTTTTATTTCTAAAGGTCTGCTCAACACATTGAACCATTCAAACCAGTTCTGAACCCATTTCTACCATTAACTGGTCAAATACCAGATCACAACCTTAAAAGTCACGTGACGTCTTTACCACCAAACAACACTAACGAGCTTCTGAGATAATTAATAGATAAGTGATGATTTTAAAACTGGGTCTGGAATCTTACATTCGGACTGTTTTTATTGATTTCTATTTACTGTTATTTTATTGGTTTATTATTTTATTATCTTATTTTTAATTTGTAGAATATTGTTTTTATTCACCCGGTTGCGTTTAGCTACAGTGTAAATGGGGACACCGTTAATGCAGACCAAACCTTACATAAAAAAGAACAACCGATAATTAAAAGAGTCTAAATTTGGATGTGATCACACTTTTCCAAAAATAACAGATTTGGGGTTTTCGTTTTATTTTATTTTATTTTATTTTTACTTTCAGGGCTTTTCTTCTTTCCCAGCCGCTGCGGGAACGTCGGATTGATCTGTTTATAGTTTTCTTACATTTGATTTGGATTTTGATCCTTAAACTGAAATTGACTGTTTTTTTATTCTTACAATCTTTATCATTTGGAGCCTTAATGTAAACCAGAGCTTACATTAAAACATGTAATATAATAATAATAATAATAATAAAATAAATAATAATCATAATAATAATAAATAACAATTACAAATAACAACAATAATAACAATCAATAATAATAATACAATCAATACTAACACTAATAAAAAACAATAATAATAAAATAAAAATAAATTATAACAATAATGATACAAAATAATAATAATAATAACAATAACAATAATAATAACAATAATAATAATAATAATAACAATAACAATAATAATAAGACATTAAGGTACATTTATCAATTATTCAAGTTACAGAAATTCCAAGAATTTAAATTAGCATACTACCATACCACTACATACCATACTACCATACTACCATACCACTACATCTATCATACTACCATACTACTACATCTATCATACTACTACATCTACCATACTACTACATCTATCATACTACCATACTGCTACATCTATCATACTACCATACCACTACAGCTACCATACTACCATACCACTACATCTATCATACTACCATACTACTACATCTACCATACTACTACATCTATCATACTACCATACTACTACATCTACCATACTACTACATCTATCATACTACCATACTACTACATTCTACCATACTACCATACTACTACATCTACCATACTACTACATCTATCATACTACCATACTACTACATCTATCATACTACTACATCTACCATACTACTACATCTACTACATCTACCATACTACCATACTACTACATCTATCATACTACTACATCTACCATACTACTACATCTACCATACTACCATACTACTACATCTATCATACTACTACATCTACCATACTACTACATCTATCATACTACTACATCTATCATACTACCATACTACTACATCTATCATACTACTACATCTACCATACTACTACATCTATCATACTACCATAACTACTACATCTACCATACTACCCATAACTACTACATCTACCCATACTTCATCTATCATACTACCATGCCACTACATCTATCATACTACCACTACATCTGTCATACTACCATACTACATCCTATCATACTACCCATACTACATCTGTCATGCTACTACATCTATCATACTACTACATCTGTCATACTATAGCACCACTACATCTATCATACTACTACATCTACCATGCTACATCTATCATACTACCCATGCTACATCTATCATGCTACTACATCTCTGCCATGCTACTATGCTACCATGTAACTGATGCGTCTGCCGTGCTGTGGTAACTGCTGCGTGGCGTGTAGCACCGTCGTCATTGCTGGTAACAACAAATTGATCGACAGCAGCAGAACAACAAGTCATAGGTAACTTTCTTTCAAGTCTGATCGTGCTTTATGCGTGGCTAACCGTCTCTTGAAGTGTAGCAAGTCTGTAACTGTATGAGCAACAACGTCTTAGCAAACAACTGGCCGTGGCTGGCAAGTCTGCTTGGGTGTGGCTGCGTCGTGGCACCAGGTAACAACAAGTCACGATCAGGTAACAACCCGTGCTGCTGCGTCAAATCATTAGCTGCCGTGCTGCTTTAAGTCGTCGTACCGCCGTCCTTAGCAAGTAGCTGGCACAAGTCTGATCATTTGTAGTACTCTTGCGTCTGATCAAGTCGCTGCTGCAAGTCATGATCAGGTAACTGCTTTCAGATCTGCTTGGAAGTAACAACAAGTCTGATCGTGGCTTTTTGTAGGCCAGCAACAAGTCACAATCGTGTACTTAAATGCTTTCTTGTTTCTTAGTAACAACCGTATGCTCCGTCTAATCGTGGTGTATTATGCCGTCTGCCGTGGCTCTTTCGTCTAATCATTAACAACAGTAACTGCTACGTCTGCCGTAGCAACACCGTCATAATCGTGCTGCGTGCTGCTGCGTCTGCTTAGTATGCCGTCTAACCGTACTGGCACAAGTCATAATCAACTAGCGCCGTATATAACTGCGTCTCTTAAGTACTTTCTCACTGCGTCTGATCTGCTGCCGTATACTGCGTTTTGCCAAGTAACAACCGTCTGCCAAAGTAACCGTACTGCGTCTGCCGTATACCGTCTATGTGCTTTACTTAAATGCTGCTCCGTCTGCTGCATGTTCTTCCGTCTGCCGTACTGTAATGCTGCTAAGTCACAATCGTACTTTCCTTAAATATGCTACGTCTGCCGTACTCTTGCGTCACCAATCGTAACTATACGTAACTCTTCACGTTTGTAGAAATATGCTAGAAAGTCTGCGTGCTAAATCTTCGCTGCATGCTAACTGCGTCTGCCGTGTGCTGTAAGTATACTGCGTCTGCCGTACTTTGCTAGAAATCTGCCAAGCGCTGTAAATATGCTAAGTCTGTCATGCACTACCATACTGCTACATCTACTGTACTTCCACACCAGGACCAAGAACCTCATCGTCCTTTCAGAGGTGTTCAGAGCTATAGCTCACTGAGAGGCCTGGTTTGACTGACACGTCTTTTATTTATGAGAAAAAAAATGACATTTATATTTATCACCTCTGTAAAACAAACCCACCGTTATTTTTTATCCCAACCTGAGAAGGGCTTCAAGATCACAACTGCAATCATACTGAAAGTTGGGTATAAAAATGCACCTCTTGATAAATGGCGTTGATGGAGTTCTTCTAAAATTCACACACCACCTTCTGTCAGCTGAAGCGTCGCTAGAGAACAAAAGAAAAAGAAAACGCTGATATAAACCCTGTTACAGCAGGTCGACCGGCTCTCAGAAAGCAGTAGGACATGCTCCCGTCTCATCACCTGAATTTGGACATGCCAATGGCACTCGCTGATTGGGCAGAAAGGATGGTGGTCCCATTGCTATAAGAGTCTCCGCTAACTGCGATTTTGGTGGAGTAACAATCACTGAGGAACAACGTGTCTGCTATTTTTACATGGATTATAGTCCATCTTACAGGAACCACAGTTTATACAGTCAGTTACACAAAACCCCGGCTGTTGTATGAAAACTCTTCATGAGCCAGGCAGCAGGTACTCTGTCTTATACACATGTAGAACTGAGACAATTAATGACCTTACAGCTATTTAAACATGGGTTGTTGATGGGACATTATTTAATCATAACAAAAAAAATTATATATATATATATATATATATATATATATATATATATATATATATATATATATATATATATATAATAGAATTTTTTGGGGGGGGCATGAAAAATACATATTACAATAAAATTTATGCTTTTTAATATTTTTAATTATAACTATATACAGTTATTTTTAATAATAAAAGCTCTAATTTAATGAACCAATTTCGAGATAATATATATATATATATATATATATATTTAATTTTTCATGTTATCTCAAAGTTGGTTCATTAAATTAGGCTTTACTTAAAAAAACATAAATTATTGGGAATATTTTTTTCAGGCACATATTTTACTAAATGGTGATTTTATTTTCATTCATATTTTTCTACAAATTTGGGAAATGAATACATTTTGTCACTGAAAACCAGTGTCCTACAGTGTGACACCATAATGCTGACTTCAAATTTGGCAATTTTACGAAGAACGTTACTTTACTCAAAGGACCCCGTTCAAGGTCAAGTCACTGAAGACCCCTGATGACCCCACGACAAGTGCACATGGTAGATTTCTGTCTCAAGGCCAAGTCACGGGGAAGGGATTCTGTGGTCCTTTTGGTTTGACACCTAAATTAAATGTTTATAAAATAACCATCATTTCTGTATTTTGGTGGCCAGAAATATTGACCTGAAACAAGAGGGCGTTTATATCGTGAATGCAGATTTAAAATATAAATGTCTTACATATTAAATAAACATAAAAAGCGTGTCCAAGAAAGAAAAAGGTCTGTAAGCTACTTGCTTAATTTATTTTGTGATGATGTCACACAGAGGGAGACAGGATTAGTGAACAATAGATCAAAGAAAAATTGAGACGGCATCAACAAACATCAGATTTCCTGAATATTAAAGAAATATGTAAATGATGCACATTTTATAACGTATTTGTCAACTTAACCCATATCTGATGACACAACACTACAGTCATCCACCTATATTTCTACACTGTTGATATAGCTACTCGGTAATAGAGGTCATTAATATACAGTGGGACTGGGCCAGATCAGAAAAACACCGCTGTGTGAATCAGTGGACCCCTCATTGTGTGTGTGTGTGTGTGTGTGTGTGTGTGTGTGTGTGTGTGTGTGTGTGTGTGAAGCTGATATCGACAGAGATACAATCAAATTGATCAGATTGTGATGAAATATCAGTTTAATTAAGACTTAAAAATCTGAAGTAAAGTCAATGAAAAAAACTCAGTCAATATTCTGTTTCAAACCACAGAAATAAAACTTGAACTTCTTAAATGAAGTTCTGAGGCGTCTATTCTCCAGCAATTCTTAACTGAAATGGACTTCAAGTATTTAGAATCAGTACATCAAATGTGTGTGTATTTATATATATATATATATATAAGAGGATGACCATATAGCAGGATATTATTAATGAATAATAACAATAATAATAATAAATTATTAATATTTATAATTATTATAAAAGGTAATATAATTACTATTGATAAAGTATTAATAATAATACATAATACATAATAATACAATTAATAATACAAATATAATAATACAAACACAAATAATAATAACAGTAATAATAGTAATAATATTAATAGTAAGAATAATAATGAAATAATAAAATAATAATAATAGTAATCATAATATTAATAATAATAGTAATAATAATAATAGTAATAATATACTTAATAATATTAATAATACTAACAATAATATTAATAATAATAATAGTAATAATAAAATTAATAATAATATACTTAATAATAATGTGAGATACTATACCTTTTTGTTTTTTATGTCTGATGGCTAGAAATCCAGAATCTCATATTAATACACAATATTTAACTTCAGCTTCTACTAAATTATAAATCAGTATTAAAGAAAAACCTTTAGATATTATCACTTAAAATGTAATGAATATAAAATAACATTTTAATGAATTATTTTATTTAATTTTCATTTCTTTTTTTGTTTTTTTTTACAAAAATTCTGTGTATTTAAAAAACCTGCTGAATGTTGACTTGTTTCAAGCTAGCGTTACTGTTCAACAGCGGAGGCTGGATATCTGCTTTGCATAGCTGCTGAAAAATCACCCTCGTGCAAAAAGTTTGTGGACACCCAGCAATGTGGTGTTTCTTCTGAAATCTGGCTTCAGGAGGGACTTTGCCCCCTGTTCCTCACCCATCCTGGAAATGCTTTAAATAGAGGATGGAACACTGCTGTGGGAAAGATATGATTGCATTCAGCCACGGCAGCGTGGGACGGCTGCTGACGTTGGTTGAAGTTCTGGTGATTGAATTCATCCCAAAGATGCGGATGGACGTCAGCATTCCTGGTACCGTTCCACTGCTTTTGACTGCTGTGGGTCTGTTCCCGAGTCCCACATTACAGTGGTTTTCTATGGAGATGTGTGACCTCTATGGAGGGGGTGTCTACATACTTTGGTTTGCTCTGATTGCATCCAGGTGAGGTTCAAGAGCTGATACCTGTTCTAGCAAGTCCACAGAAACTGCTCAAGAAGTTGCACAGAAAAGAGCTATCCAAATGTAAAAAAACAAAGACTTGGTTGCAGAAGTCTGCAGCGTTCTCAGGGTTCCTGCCACTTAGATGTTTGGTTATTGGAACACCCGACATGGCAAAGAAAAAGGTGCTGCTAGCGTTATCAGCGGTATCCTGTGTGCTGAAACGCGCCGAATTTCATTACAATAAAAGACTTACTTTCCAGTGAAAAGAGACTTACTTCCTCTTTCTTTTGGTACGTCGTCTGAATGCTGCCTGTAGGGGCGACACATTAATCATCAAGTCTTTCCCCGACAGAATTTTCTGCTGCTGGCAGGCAGACCCAAAGCCAGTCGCTTCGGCTCCTCATCAAACAGGGCTGGAGAAACTGGTGTACTCACTGGTTCTTTCCCTCCCATCGCCTGCATCCAGAACTTGTGGTCATCTTCCGAGAGCGCCTGGACCGTCAGCACAGTGCCTGGTCTGAGAGCAGAACAGTGATGGTCAGGTTCCTCCACTCTCATATGCCCTTTTCTAGAACTTTAGATCTCGATCATCGTTACGTACGACTACGAAAAGATATATAGTATAGAATAGAACTCATCTGGACACCAGGACCTCAGATAATGTCTCCAGAAACTCATCTAGAACAACTAACATTTCTTACAGGAAACATATCTAGAACATCAGATATTTTGTGCAGACATAATGTAGGAGATCTGACATTTTCTATAGAAACCTTTCTGTACAGAAATGTACCAAACTTAAAATATATTGCAACAAGCATTATCTAGAACACAGCTGCCAGATTCACATTATATAGTTTTTAATACGCGGTACTTATGGACAACACACATCGCTCCACCCTCACTGCACAGCCTGCAGCTCCTTCTCCAGCTCTTACACACACCAACACATTAAACTCCACCCCACTCACTGCACAGCCTGCAGCTCCTTCTCCAGCTCACTTACACACACCGACATTAAGCTCCGCCCCTCACTGCAGCCTGCAGCTCCTTCTCCCAACTCCTTACTAGGCATTAAACTCCACCCTCACTGCACAGTCTGCAGCTCCTTCTCCAGCCTCCTTACACACACCAGCACATTAAACTCCACCCCACTCACTGCATCCTGCAGCTCCTTCACACCAACTCCTTACACCAACATTCGCTCCACCCCTCCTGCACAGCCTACAGTTCCTTCTCCAGCTCCTTACAGACCAACACATTAAACTCCACCCCTCACTGCACAGCCTACAGCTCCTTCTCCAGCTCCTTACACACACCGACACATTAAACTCCACCCACTCACTGCACAGCCTGCAGCTCCTTCTCCAGCTCCTTACACACACTGACACATTAAACTCCACTCACTCACTGCACAGTCTGCAGCTCCTTCTCCAACTCCTTACACACACCGACACATTAAACTCCACCCACTCACTGCACAGCCTGCAGCTCCTTCTCCAGCTCCTTACACACACGACATTCGCTCCACCCTCACTGCACAGTCTGCAGCTCCTTCTCCAGCTCCTTACACACACCAACACATTAAACTCCACCCACTCACTGCACAGCCTGCAGCTCCTTCTCCAGCTCCTTACACACACCAACACATTAAACTCCACCCACTCACTGCACAGCCTGCAGCTCCTTCTTCAGCTCCTTACAGACCAACACATTAAACTCCACTCACTCACTGCACAGCCTGCAGCTCCTTCTCCATCTCCTTACACACACCAGCACATTAAACTCCACCCACTCACTGCACAGCCTGCAGCTCCTTCTCCAGCTCCTTACACACACCGACACATTAAACTCCACCCACTCACTGCACAGCCTGCAGCTCCTTACAGACCAACACATTAAACTCCACCCACTCACTGCACAGCCTGCAGCTCCTTCTCCAGCTCCTTACACACCGACATTAAGCTCCCACCCCTCACTGCAGGCCTGCAGATCCTTCTCCAGCTCCTTACACACCGACCATTAAACTCCACACTCGCATGCAGCTCCTTCTCCAGCTCCTTACACACACCAACACATTAAACTCCACTCACTCACTGCACAGCCTGCAGATCCTTCTCCAACTCCTTTCACACACCAACATTAAACTCCACCCACTCACACAGCCTGCAGCTCCTTCTCCAGCTCCTTACACACACCAACACATTAAACTCCACCCACTCACTGCACAGCCTGCAGATCCTTCTCCAGCTCCTTACACACACCGACACATTAAACTCCACCCACTCACTGCACAGCCTGCAGCTCCTTCTCCAGCTCCTCACACACACCGACACATTAAACTCCACCCACTCACTGCACAGCCTGCAGCTCCTTCTTCAGCTCCTTACACACACTGACACATTAAACTCCACCCACTCACTGCACAGCCTGCAGCTCCTCCTCCAGCTCCTGGTGTTTGTTAGAATGTTAATTTAACTAATCAGGTTGCGTGTTATGAGCCTGCTTTGCTGTATGAAGAAAAAAAGTGCATGACCACAAGCTTACCGTGCTATCTCCTATATCTAGGCAGAACTAGCCGGTCCCAGAGTGTCTGTCATTTTTCCGCTGGGACTTGAAGAGTGACCGATTCGGTTTCCCCCTGGGAAGAAAACACATTATTCCATGACCAGCCTGTGGTCTCAGTATCTAGAGCTCCAGCATGAAGAACTGGGGCCGAACTCTGTAAATCCGAGGAACCAGCAAACAGCGAATTCAAAGTTACAAATGTGGGAGCAACATCAGTAAAAGATTCTCTTCTACTCTGAAATTGCCCCAGATTTGGGGTCATAAGTGACCATGTGGAAAGGATCTTCTGCTCTTTGGCTTTCAAAGAAGGTGCACCGCGCTTCACCCAGCTGGAGCCGAACGGAGGAGGCCCTGCAGAAGGTACAGGCTGTTAATAGTGGTGACGATGTCTGGAAGCCACACAGGTGTGTACACAACAACACACTCCTGTAAGTAAATATGGGGTTGAAGTTGGAGCTTAAAAAGTATCAATGCGTTTGGTTTTTAATAAATGCTCCAGCTCTGATTCAGTGTGTATTCTGCAGTTTCATCATGAAGGTCATTTGTAGTCAATAACTTCTTCTTTGCTCTATTAGGGCTAAAACATACAAACAAATATTAGGACATGTTTTTCGCATAGCAACATTATTAATATATTTTATTTAACATTATAAATTATATATTTGCATATATATGGTTCACTTATTTCATTATATCAATGAAAAACAACAATAAACAGGTGAAAATAGAGACACCACGATGCGGTTCATATGGTATTTATGTATCTGTTTGAGCCCAGAACCCTTATTTGAGAGAGAGAGAGAGAGAGAGATTACGAGAGAGAGAGAGAGAGAGAGAGAGAGAGAGAGAGAGAGAGAGAGAGAGAGAGAGTGAACCAGTGTGGTTCAATAATGCACTGATTGGGTTCCAGTACAATGCTAATGGAATTCTACTGTTTACATGTGTTTCACCAGAGAGCCTCTGGTCTGGACACTAATTGGCCGTCCCATCCTGACCT
The DNA here is from genome assembly GCA_034509495.1 of Acestrorhynchus altus. Taxonomy (NCBI): domain Eukaryota; kingdom Metazoa; phylum Chordata; class Actinopteri; order Characiformes; family Acestrorhynchidae; genus Acestrorhynchus; species Acestrorhynchus altus. Next base: position 36,274,469 of record CM067506.1, on the reverse strand, counting down.
TACAGATAACAGTGTATATGTGGGTGTTTACAGGCGTACGTTTCTCCTGGACGTAGAGGTAGCCCTCGCTGCTGATGGGACTGGTCTGCCTGTGCTCCTGTGGAGCCTCCTTTATCTTCTTCATCAGCTCATACACCTCCGAACGCGTTCCCTCAAATCGACTCCGTGTCTACACACACACACACACACACACACACACACACACACACACACACACACACACACACACACACACACACACACAATGTTGGTAGGTTTCTAGGGAAACTAGAGGGAACTTCCAGGCATCTTGGGAAATCACGAACAAACAACTGGGGAGCGCCAGCACACACCCATCCACCTGATATCAGACTCCAACAGCGAGGAACAACTTAAACTGTTATTCAAATTAAGGAAAGGGCAGCGATGTGTTCCATAAACACGAGCAAGTGTGAACACACACACACACACACACACACACACACACACACACACACACACACACACACACACACACACACACACACACACACACACACACACACACACGTTCAGCCCTCGACCTTCCGGTCTATACGTCACACACACAATGGAAGGGCAATGAAAACAATGACCTTTCACTTTCCTTTGGAAACGCCATCTCTCTCAGAATTCTGTTTGGGTTATTTCACTGCCTATCTCACCATCTCCCTTCCTCTACAGCAGCGTTCCTGACCGGGAACAAACCCGGTCAACAATTAACCAGACCACACGTTCAGCACTGAGTGTGAGAAACCCAGGTGCTCCTTCAGTCTTGACCACTGCAGCTCCCTTCCATCCGGCCTTCCTCTGCAACCATCAGGACCTTCACCTGATCCAGACTGCAGCGGCACGGCTCGTCTCCAACGTCCCCAAGTTCAGCCACTCAACTCCTCTGCTGCTTGCCTTCACTGGCTTCCTGTAGCTGAACGTCACTTTCAGAACGCTGGTCTACGAAGCCAAAACCTGCGCTGAACCAAGAGCCCTTCCAGCATCACGTACAGCTCGGCTGGACCCACCTTCCCTCAAGATGCAGGAAGATGAGCATCCAGACTCTTCTGTCCTGGAATCAAAGTGGGGAAAGTACTTCCCCTGGGGGTCCGAACAGCTGAGACTCTATTCGATGGTGGCAAAGTGTCTTTAAGCATATTCTTACTAATCACTAAAGCTTGCTCAACCTGGCAACAGATGCCACAGAGATGTTACCATAGTTACATATCAGCAGGCTCCATCTGACGTATGTTTTAAAGCCTCCAACACCACAGAGCAGTTGGAACTCCAGAACAGGATCGTTCTAATGATTTGCACTCCCTGATTTAATTTCCCAGTCAGAAGGAATCAGCTGCCTTCAACCAGGCATCATAATTACATTCCTGCCCCTCAGGGGGACGGAGACGTAGGGTGGAGAGGTGCTGCTGCCACTCACGTTTTGAATATTGATCTGTAGAGCCCTCTTGTAGTGGTCAAAATCCTTGGCCAACTCGAATCCCTGATGATAGAACGTGAACACGGTCTGAAAGAAAGCCAGCATCTGCGGGAAAAAATAGAGATAGATGTGTTTGATGATCTCTGGCTGTGTCTTGGTAGGAATCGATACGATATGTATCAGGATACAGGGGTCTGAATTTTGTTTCCGATTCTTTTGTCAATTTTATTTATTTTGAATCTTGTTAGAAATTGATAATCTGTTGATTATGATCTGAAAATGCTAAATTTTGATGATTTGTTTTAATATATTAGATTAAAATTGATTAGACTGACAAAGATTCGTTATTAATTTATTTACAATACTTGGCTGAAGTCCAAACAGACAAAATTGAATGTTCATTATTTGTTTCAAATAATAATAATAATAATAAACATCATTATTATATGGCCTCAGGACTTTTATACTGAAATTTGGACTCTGTGGTCACAACTTCAGTGTGTGTTTCTTAACAGAACACATTCTAGTCTTTTTCGGAGCTGGTATAATCGCTCCCGCTATGATCTGAGGATCGCCGGTTCGAATCTTTGGTCATGCTGTTGGCCTGCTCTCCCTCTTGAATTCAGCACATTACTTCTCGATGAATCATCCAATACGTCCTGAAATACTTCATGAATTCATAATTCATTCATTTATTCATCCAGAACCTTCCCGGACACCTTCACAGGTACCCAACACCACGTGGAGTGCCGGTCCACACATTCACATACCCAGACATAGCTGCACGCAACCACATGAGGTGGGAGGAAACACCACTAGGACCGCCAAGACCACCAGGACCTACAATCCCAAGCCAACAACCCTGTTGCACCGCCATGCTAAGCGATTTGTTCCCGTCTACTACAAAAACGCCATTCTGGAGATGTTTCACGGATTTTCGCTTGGGAATAGGTGTGCATAGATCGCCTTAGTATGTCCAGCTCATCTAGCGATGGGTGGAGGTGGACACTCACAGGTTCAACACACTCAAACTTCTTCCTCTCCTGGATCTCCTGCAGCTTACAGACGTACTCCAAAGACTCCTCCTGAAAGTGCTGCCGCATCCCCTCCACCGTCACGTCTGCCTGGGAGAGAGATGGGGGGAATAAAAAAAAAAAAAAAAGAACAGATTGAAGTAGAGAATAAATCTGGGCTGCAGGCTGGACTGTGCTTTATCAGCATGCTGATGCTCACTTCCATAAGAAAGCCTTTTCATACTCTATTCACAATCAGCTCCTCACATCCCGTATGTGCAGCCACCCGTCAACTGGACGGCTCGGAATCCAGGCCTGTTCAGATCCTGATCCTACCGAACGACAGCACATCTGGAAACAGGAGTTCTATACAGGCTTATTGTGTTAATATCATCACCGTGTCCATCTGTTTGTAGAGACCCCTTCTAATGACTGCATTCACCTAGTCGATGTTGAGCCTATTGGTGACACTGATGTGCAAATGCACACACAGCTTGTCCCTGTAGAGAAGTACTGTCTGGAGCAGATGAACAAGCATGAACCTACTGGCACCATGACAAGGAGCAGTGGAACTGTTCTCTGGAACGATGGAGCTCCATCCAGTACTTCTGGATGAATTGTGGAGTTTGGGATGAGGTGGGGTGGTGTGGTCATCATCCAGCATCACAACCTGACTATCAGTCATTGCTGAATGCAATCAAAATGTTCCAAAATCTAGAAGAAAGTCTCAACGTCCTTTCCCTGGATGTTCACTGGAATGGGTGAGGAGACCTTAGTCCTGCGGAATTCCACCACCAGCTCTTGGATTTCCCTGGGTTGAGCCGGAGTCCCTTGTAGCTTCTCTGGATTCACTTTCATCGTCATCCGAGAATCTGTGGAGGTGACGAGCTGAGGCGTCGTGGGTGAAGTCCATGTTGTAGAGGGTGAAGGTGAACGGGGCCTCTAGCCCAAACCTGCTGTGTGCATTTGCACATCTGTGTCAGCAATGGCTTCAACATCAAATAGCTGAAGGCATTCATTACACTGGAGTAATATCAACAAAGGAAGCCTGTAAAGAACTGGGGTCGGTGGTGACAGGAACCGGAGCTGGAACCGGAGCAGGGTATGAACAGGCTTGTGATGTTTCTGGAACAGTGTGATCACAGCGTTACTAAGAACACAGTCGTCGGTTGACGTACCTTTATGAGCCCCTCCGTCCACCAATGAGCAAGACCACCCTTGATTTTATGATTACATAACTCTAATTACAATCCCAGAGGGAACTGGCTGGACCCTTATATGGGGACTTTAGGACCATGCTTAGAGTAATGTACGTGTACGTGGAGTTTTGAGGACCAGTGATCTTCAGAGGAGCGTTGGTGGACTGCAATGAGCGCAACGGGGCAGTAATATGACCGTCAGAGCTGAAGAATCGCAGCTGTGTGAGGCAGGATCTCAATGTAAACAGCAAGCTGATAACATCACCACACACACACACACACGCACACGCACACACGCACACGCACACGCACACACACACACACACACGCACACACACACGCACACACACACGCACACACGCACGCACACACGCACACACACACGCACACACACACGCACACACACACGCACACACACGCACACACACGCACACACACACACACACACACACACACACACACACACACACACGCACACGCACACGCACACGCACCCTCAGTAATGGCCCAAGCTAAAAACGTCAGCATCTTCAAATACAGCTTCCTGCGTCAAGTGTATACAACATGTAGGCGACATGGGTGTGCCTTACAAGGACATGTTTTCCCGAGGATAAGTGCTCCAAAGCGCTGTCAGACCAGGGCTTATGAGGCGTAATCCTTCACTCGGTGCTTGTGGGAGACGTTTTTTTTTTTGAAGACTAGATCTTCCCACCGTCAGGACAGGCCTTTAAAATATTTACGCTGTAAAGTACCGTAAACTGACAGGGGAGATCAAAACGTCCCGCTTTACAATAAATAAATAATTAACAGCCACTTTTTTTCCACCTTCTCCAGCAGATCTGCGGAGGCAGGCGAGCTTCCCGCCAGCCGTTTGGGGGTCGGAGCGTTTGAGGGATGGATATAAGAGCTACCTCCTGCAACTGCGGCTCCTTCTTCTTCGCTGACATGTTCAAAAGTTTCTCCAAAGAAGTGTAATATTTCTCCGTTTCCTTCTCGTACTTCTTCCTCTCGGCCTAAAAACGGATCCAGAAAAAGAAAAAGGAGAAACAGGGCGTTATAAGGTTACACGAGGAGCTCTTCTGGCTACATCTCAAAACATTACTAATAATGAATCAGTGCTGCTCGCAGTCAGACTGACGCAAGAGGCTATTTTTTACTATGACGCTTCCCCGGAATACACAGAAAAGACATGGATGTGAGAAAAAACAGGAATTAAAAGGGGCTACCTTTGCTGAACCCAGCTGCTCTTTCCGAAACTTCTCCAGCGGCTTCATCAACGTCTCCGTGATGTTCCTCATCTGTGAGGAAACGGCCTTTATTACAGCAATTGAATTCATTCTACAACACAATTTTAACTCAAATCAAACACTGTAACACTCGGAATGCTGCCAGTGTGGGATCGCAGTGCTGTTGGGAAGGAAGATGAAGGTGATCAGGATCAATAACTGATGATAACTGTAGTCTGATCTGATCAATATTTATTGATCTACTCATACAGAAGTGGTGTCTCTCAGTACGGCGTCGGGTTTAACGCAACAAGCCAGACGTCTCTGCATGGAGTTGTAGAGGTTCCTACTGGTGTCCTGTGATGATCCATCTCATGCAGCTTGAATGTTCTCACTCAGTTCTGCAGATGATGTTTTAGGGGTGGAGTGTTGATAGAGCATCCAATAGCGCCCCACACATTTTCAATCAGGGACAGGTCTGGAGATGGGACTGACCACGACGTAGTAACTGTGTCTCCAAGACGAGATCTTGAGACAGCAGCAGTGTGTGGACGAGTGTTGTCCTGTTGGAACAGAGCACCGGAGTGTGTGTTCAGGAAAGGTAGAACCACTGGTTGCAGAACATTAACGTAACGTTGGTCTGTTAAAGTGTCCAAACCATTGCGTCGTTAAATTCGGCTGCTTTGTGTCACTGGTGGTCACTGGTGGTCACTGGTGGTCACTATAGTGATTCTCACTGAAAATCTGTGAATGCACGTGGTCTCTCCTGCTCTGATTGGTTACCGTATGGTAAGGAAGGTCTTTTCTTACAATCATTCCAGCTAAAAAAAATGTGAATTTAATATTTACAGACACCCAAAACTTCAGCACAGCTCTTCGTGTAAAAGAGCTTATAAAGAAACCTGTGGTTCCTGAACTGCACCGCAGGTTCCTTAATAACAGCAGTTAATGAGGTCATGGTTTCCTCTGCATGGACAACGTGGTGTTCGTATTGCTGGAGGACGGTCAGTGGGGAATATAGGTCAGGCTGCTGCTCTTTAGTAAACAGAGCTACTTTAAGCAGGAAAGCCAGCGCTGGCCCTGCCCGAAACGAGAAGCACTCCATCTGGCTTGTTTTTAAAGCGAGGTCCAGGCCTCCACCCAATCATGGCACAGCTGATGTCATCATCCACGATGGAGCAACATCGCTGAGGCAAAGCAGGTTGGAACAAGTTGTGGGGGAGGTATGGGCTCCGGGGCCTGGAGGGGGGAGGGACTTGTGAGAGTTCAGGCTTCATATTAAGAGCTGCAGTCTTTAGGCCCCCTGGCTTAATACAAATGGACAAAAGTATTGGGACACCACCTCCCTCACTATTGTTTATGAACTCAAGGGTATTAAAGGGTTTCTCCTGCTTTTGTTGGAGTAAATGCCTCTACGGTCTATTACATTCTGGAACATTGCTGTAAGGATTTGATTGCATTCAGCTGGATGGACGATCACCACTCTTCCTCATCTCCAACTCGACCCAAATGTGGAGCAACATCCAGGCCTGGTGGTTTGCGAAGCAGGAAGTGACTGGAAGGTCGCTGGTTCAGTTGAGTAAGGCTCTGAACTTCACAGCTGCTCCCCGGGCACTGAGGATAGGGCCGCCCACTGCTCCGGGCACGTGTGCTCACTGCCCCCTGTGTGTGTTTCACTGCACGGCGGTGTGCACAGTGGGTCTACATTCACGTTTACGTTGTCCAGACGTCTTATCGGGGTGTCCCGGTGTTGCAGAGTGAGAAGGGAAAGCAGCTCGTTCAGAGCAGAGCAGCGTGACTCACCACAAACACTCTTGCATAACCACAGAATCTCACCCCAGCCTGCAGCACCGCTCGCAGACGGGGCATGAATAACCAACAGCAAAACAACTCATTTCCTGTGGTCACCTCAGACCCTGCCAACTCATGCACACAGTCCAGTGCACTGTTACTCGGACGATCTTCTGGATTCGCCACATTTGAAGCACAAACCAGAGATGATGACGAGTTAATGCCGTCAATTCTGCTACCTTTTTAACTTCCTGGGTTTTGAGTTTTATGGAAACACACCTTAAACCTGTGTGTGCACGTATACGTCACTGTTACACATCTGTGTCCCCGTTCATCTTTCAACATGTACCGATATTTCAGTATCTACTAATTACTAATGATTAAGTACCTATTAATTAACGGCCTAGATGTTGGGCACTCTGTCAAAACTAACATGTCTGAGTGCGTCGTAGGGGCGTATCAGTCAACGATCTCTCACCAAGAGGTACACGACCCAAAAGTAGCCTCTGAGAGCCTTTTTGGGGGGGAAACACTTTTGCGCCCTCTTGTGGCAAAACCCAGCATTTATTTACATATCCGCAGAGTTCCGCTGCAGTCCGACATCTCGTTTTTGTTTGGAGAATACAGTGTGTGTGTGTGTGTGTGTGTGTGTGTGTGTGTGTGTGTGTGTGTGTGTGTGTGTGTGTGTGTGTGTGGTTAAGGGTTATCTGCAGCCCGTGATGCAACCCTTGGCTCTGCTCCAGCACAGTGAAAAGTGCAGAAAGCTGCAGTTTTCGGAGCAGTTTGCATATTTCAGGCTGAGTTTCAGGTTCACCGCAGGTCTCAGCTGCTCAATCTTACCATCAGCTCCCTCTGGTCCTCCAGGTTTCTGAGGAATGATGAAAATTCCTGCAAGGACTCATCTGAAACAAAGAAAACAGCAGAAACAAAGACCTTCAGAAACTCCTACCACAGGTTAGAGCAAGAGCTCCGGGGTCAAGGTGGTCAAACTATAGGCTGACGATATAAGCTTGTGTCTTTTACACCATAGTTCGGTTCTGAGGTCCGAGAACATGCTGGAAAGGACAGAGCTCATAATGCGGCTTTAACTTCACGCCTACCTGAATCTCTGGGTTTGTTTACAGTGTTTTAAAATAAGGGCTCGTAAAGTAAAGATCTCGTTTTATTATTAGGGCTAAAGAACAATATCAGACGCCTCATAAAGTCCTTCATATTTCACTACATTTACACAAACTGAAGTTTGACCTTCATTTCTTCTTTATCCACCAAGTCTTAGGAGAGTGAGTGTGAGCAGACTAGAGGAGGAGCAGAGAGCAGGGGAGGAGCAGAGAGCAGGGGCGGAGCGGAGAGCAGGGGCGCAGCGGAGAGCAAGGGCGGAGCGGAGAGCAGGGGAGGAGCAAAGAGCAGGGGTGGAGCAGAGAGTAGAGGAGGAGCGGAGAGCAAGGGCAGAGTGGAGAGCAGAGGCAAAGCAGAGAGTAGAGGAGGAGTAGAGAGCAGGGGCGGAGCAGAGAGCAGGGGCGGAGCAGAGAGCAGGGGCGGAGCTGAATAAAGTTTTTAACAGTGATTTAAAAACTTTAAAATTCGATATAAACAATATGAACTCGGCCCATTATCAGAGATATCGATAACGTCCTTATTAGGACATTTGACTGTATATTATTAAATTGTATACTAATGGACACCGTTCATTAATGAATTCCCATACGGACTGTGATATTTTGACACTGAGACATGAAGAACCCCAGTCATGACAGATTGGAATTCAAACACTCAACCTTTCTCCAACAACATGCTGAACATGCGAGTTTGTCCTGCCTTAACCATTAACCACACGGTGCTGACAGAGCACGCTGCAAGACCTTCAGCACACTCACCGATGCATTTTTCATCGTCAGTCTTGGCGTCTCCGATGTACTCAAACTGGAACTCTCCCAGGCACTGGGCGAACTTGCGCTGGGCCAGAGACAGCTCTGTAACAGGACAATAAACATTAGACATCACTGCGTTCTTCCGTAAAGTCCATTTTCAGTCAAGAAATGTTTGTCTGAAGTCAGTTGATGCAGCCATGTGTCCTGTGTGTACCAGAAGGCATTACCACCCACAGTGGACAGCGCAGTGGTTGCGTCTGAATAGAAGTGGCTGAAGGTCTTGGGTTCAGTTCCCATGACAACTGATTGTAAATATGTTAACAGTTGGTTGGATCAGATGATATCATAGGTGGCATAAATACAGCAGTGCCTGTCGGTGTAGTTCTCGCAGCTAGTACGAAGGAACTGGTGATAACAGCCAAATTCCCAAGCAATATACAAGCAAACTGACATACAACAGTAAACAACACATGATCTGTCTCTCGCCTCGAAGCTCCAGTCCTGCTGTAGACCTCGGGCTCTTTTTGTCTCCCGCCCTGACCTCGTACAGCAGAACCATCGAGAACAGTTATTGAGATCGGCCTTGCTCAATCATTACCATAAAGCCAACAGTGGCAATCTGAGATCAGCACACATCCGGTCACCTCCCTGAGTAAGCACTTAGCGCTGCGTAGGTTTTACTTTCACAGTACAGGGAAGGTACCACCAAACCTTCTCAGAGAAGGGACACAACAATGTTAAGCAATGTTAAGTGCGAAAGTCGGAGCCAATTCCATCAATTATCGGGAGATGTTTGAGGAGATCAGATAGAACATAACCCAAGAAAGCCAAACAAAAGCCAGTGGAGAAAAACACAAGCTTCTAAAACGTCCAAAAAGGAGAATTACGTGTGAAGAACTGAACCAGAACTGTCCAACAACAGCACTTTCACCTTTGAGAACCTCAAGCTCCTCTCTCACTTCAGATCTGAAAATGTGCGTCAGAACTTCCACTGAGGTGACGACTCGACACTGTGGGTCTGAAAGGAGGTGAAGCTGATCGGGATGCTCTTACTGAGCTGCTGCTCTTCTCCGAACATCAGATTGATCCCTCAGAGTCCAGACCTGAAGACCGCTGAATGTGTCTGGGAGGGGATTGGATAATGAGAAGCAGACAAGGCTGCTACACTGCTAAGAAGAAGACTTTAGAAGACCACCACCATGTTTAACAGATTAGGTATATATGTAATGAAAGCACCATCAGCTGGACTGGCTCTAAACCGGCTCTAGCTGCTCAAATAAAATCTCCCAAACTGATCTAATGACTATTTCTCTGAAGCTGAGAATGATTCATCTGGAACTGGAAGATCAGACTACCTTCATTAAAGCACATTTTGAGCATTTAAGCTCTTTTTCCAGGAACCGTTGATTGTAAAAAGGCTGTAATTTGTGAGAAGGATTTCTCAGTGCTGTGTCAACACCGAGGAGACGTGCTCCATTCAAAAAGTCCCCAGGGACAATCCCCCGCCTGCCAGCGTCCCATGGGGACAGCATGGGAGAAAGTAATGCGGTATTTTCGGATGGAAGCTATGAACAGCATCCAGCGCTGGCAGCTGAGCCGGTCAGAACTGCAACTGGATTCTGTCAGAAGATCAAGTCCGTCTTCTTCCCTGAAGCTGATCAGCAAAGGTTTGCTTCGGTTTTACACCGAAGTTACGACATAACACCACAGTGATCCCGTCAGATACGGTGACACGCTACAACGTTTGGCTGCTTGAAGAGCCACGTTAACATAAATATCCCTTCAAAAGTTCTAGCTTCTACATTTAATGTGAGAACTATTTCTAGAACCGTTGCAGTGTGTGTAGAAAGACTGCACACTATTCTGCTTCAGCGTCACGGAACTCACAATCAGACAACGTCAGATTAGATCAAACATCATACCACAACTTTCTGCTGCTTGTTGCACAAGTCAAATCCCTACTATATCTACCCGAGACAGTCTTTATCTGATTCTTTTACTCCAATTCTCAAAACACAGAGACCATAATTAATATCAAAATCAAGACGCCGTGATTTCCGGTGAAATCTGTAAAAAAAACATAAAATAATGTATATTCAGAAGAAAACACTGCATTGTTTCACTGCAAACCAAACTAAAAAACCCCCAAACTAACATCAAACAATTCAAAACAAAAACTATAAAAACAAACAAAATCCCAAAAACAAGCCAAAAAACACCATAACAAAACAAAAACTAACCAAAACAAAAACAAACCATTAAACTATCAAAAAAACAAACCAAAAATGTTCAAAATAAGACAAAAAGAATCCAAACCAAAACAAAAAATAACCAAAACAAAAAACTCAAACCAAAAACAAACTATAAAAACAAACAAAAAAAGCCAAAAAAAACACCAAACCAAAACAAAAACTAACCAAAACAAAAAACTCAAACTGAAAACAAAACAAAAAATTGCAATATCAGCTTTTACATCCAAAAAAATTTGCCTGAATTTTTAATATCTAATAATAACCGTCCTGCCACATCCACCCTAAAGTACAGGGTCTCTAAACTAATCATGACTCACATCTGATTTCCAAATTAAAAAGCTGTTTTAGTGTTTTTTTATTGTTTATTTACAAAGAACCTTTAAAAATGTGGCTCTGGAACCCATTAGAGCCTTTTCCGAGCCCTATAGAACCCTATAGGACTCTTTTAGCCTATAGGTTATATGAGTGATCCTGCTGAGTGAAGGACTCGGTGGACTCCTCCCAGCAGCAGTGTTTGGGTTGCCATGTTTGGACTGCTGCACGTCGCTGTATGACCCATATTTCATGGGTTGACACACGGCTGCCGGTTAAGCTGCTTACTCCTCAGTCTCGCCAAAAAGCCCCAGCAAGCCGTGTGAGCAGGACACGGAAAACGTGGATTACTGGAGCACAAAGCCCAGTCATGTGAGGGTGGAGGAGTGGACTGTGTCCTGCACGGCAGGGCCATAAAGGACACCTGAGTCTGGACTGGTTTTGCTTGTAGGAAAGTCAGGATTACTTGGAGAAACTCTTCCCAATAGATTGATTAACGCTGACGTATGTAAAGCTCCTTCCTGCTGTCCCACAGGACGGGGGACACGTCCATTTACAGACATTTCTCTATATCGCTCTATCTGTTAAACTGGGATCAGACATCTTTACTGTGCTCCATCAGCAATCTGACCCAACTCAGCTCCAGAGGAGACATACAGGAGCACTTTGTAGTTCTGTAATTACAGCCTGCGGTGGGGTCCTGACCACTGACCCCACAGGACCTGTAGAGCAGCTATGATGTGGGTGGTGGGTCGTTATCAGCACTGCAGTCACACTGACACGGTGGTGGTGTGTTAGTGTGTGTTGCTGGGACGAGTGGACCAGACACAGCAGTGCTGCTGGAGTGTTTAAACCCCTCAGTGTCATTGCTGGACTGAGAACAGTCCACCAACCAGAAATGTCCAGCCGACAGCGTACTGTGGGCAGCGTCCTGTGGGCAGCGTCCTGTGGGCAGCGTCCTGTGGGCAGCGTCCTGTGAGCACTGATGAAGGACTAGAGGACGACCAACACAAACTGTGCAGAAACAGATGAGCTTCTGTCTCTGACTTTACATCTACAAGGTGGAGACACTCGGTAGGAGTGTCTAACAGAGTGGACAGTGAGTGGACACAGAGTTTAAACACTCCACTATCTGAAAACGACCCACCACCACCAACGTAATAGGTGCTCTGTGGTGGTTCTATGCAAGGTTCGGGTGCCTCCAGGACTAGGGTTGAGAAACTCGGAGCTGTGATCCCAGTGTGGTGAGTACTGGTAAGTCTGGTGGGTGCAGTCTGCCCAGGGCACCGTCCGACATTCTGGACACAGCCGGCACATTGTTTACAAAGCTGCGAGTCCTTCTGCCAGTCTGAAAATAGAAGCTGCAGGAAACGTTTTTTCTGTGCGGTGAACGTGTGAGGTAGTGTCTCCTTTTACATTCAGCTGTGCACACGGACGCATGCTGCAACATGTAACGAGAGAAACTTGTGTGTGTGTGTGTGTGTGTGTGTGTGTGTGTGTGTGTGTGTGTGTGTGTGTGTGTGTGTGTGTGTGTGTGTCTGTGTGTGTGATTAATATAGTGGTTACTTGCTGGGTCACACACCCTCCAGCCCTGCTTAGCTGGCTCTGACAAGAACCTCTGAGAAGACAGAGCTGTAAAACGGAGATGAACAGAGAGCAACACACACATATTCATATTCACACATTAGATCTTCATCATAACCTCTTCAGAAAGAAGGTTGTAGATGCAGAGGAGGAGTCTGTGAAGGGGTTAAAGAAGATCTCAGAACAATGAGAGATCAGCCTTCCAATGTGCGGAATGATTTACAAGTGGAGAACATTTAGAACAACTGCCCGCATGACCAGATCAGACCGTTCCACAACCACAATAGTAAAGAAGATCCAACAATCCTAAAATATCATCGGACCTACAGGTAGCTCTCGCCACTGTTGATGTCAAAGTGCAGCTTCTACCATAAGAAAGAGACCAAACCAGTCTGATCTTCATGGAGGTGTTTAAGGAGGAAAGCCTTGCTGTCAGAAACAGCAGAACAAGACTAAAGTTCTCCAGAGAACATCTAGACAAAGAGCAGGACATCTGGAACAATGTGCTTCGGACAGATGAATCAGGTGAATTATTTGGACACAGTAACAGAAGACATGTTTGGATCAAACCAAACACAGAATTTGAGCAGAAGAACCTCATACCAGCTGTGAAGCATGGTAGTGAAAGTGTGATGGTTTGGAGCTGGTCTGCTGCAGCAGGTTCTGGAGATCTCTCCATCATAGAAACCACTATGAGATCTTTATTGTATCAGAGGGGACTTGAGGAGAATGGAAGAGTGTCTGTACAACATCACAGAGCTGAAAGAATTCCGCATGGAGGAGTGGGAACGTCGTTCGATGTCAGAGACAGTAGATTGTTCTAGGGAACATCTAACCGAGCTTATTTCAGGTAGAGGAGGAGATACCAGCTTTAGGGAACAGTGGATCCTGACTTTCGGCATTGATCTTCAGCAGGAGCTTCTCGATGCTGGAATGAGAAGTTATGTTCATTAGCAGCCAGCTGCTGGAATTCCTGAAGGAAACGTATTTTCCATGACTGATCTATCGGGACTGAAGGTTGACAGACTTCCGTAACATACCATCACAGGGTATCCAAAGACCAACACCGTCACGTTCCTCATGACGCACAGAGGAATGTAACTGAGTCGCGGAGCTCGTTCAGGGAGATGGAGGTGCGTCTGAAGGGTGGAAGCCGTGGTATGACTCAGGATGTTGAACCTGTCCGGCATTAGCGAGTACGTGAGGGCAGGTTCACACATGACCTGCTAGTTTTTATATTTTATAATTATTATTCCAGTGCCGATTACTCAACCCCGCCACGTACAACGCTCCAGACACCAGGAGGGTGAAGACAAGCACACGCCTCGGTTCAAACTGCTACCATTACATCACTGCTGGTCAGCCAACGTGCTCCGATACAATGGTTAAAGGGTTTCCCAACCCTGTTCCTGGAGGCACACCTGCTCTGCACGTTGTAGAGCTTACCTCCCACACTCCCCCACACCTGATTCAGCCAATCAGCTCATTAACAAGCCCTTCACAGTTGCAAGGGGTGTGTTAAAGCTACAATGTGTAGGACAGGTGTTGCCTCCAGGAACAGGGTTGGGAAACACTGGGTTAAACGGTACGATGAGATACGGCCAATCAACCTGCACCACTGATATGGATGGAGCAGGTGTAGGCCAAGTCCATCCTCAATCACATTCATCACAGTATCAACTTAAATCTCATTTCTATTTCATTTTCTATTTGTTGTCTTTTAACTTTATTCGACTAAATTTCTTACCATGTCATTTTACAACGGCTAACCGACGCCCGTGCTGACCACTGGGTGCGACGAGGGGCCAGTTCTGCTCGAACCCTCAACCACAGGAGGCCCTCGGTGCCCTCCACGCCATCTTTAAACTAGGGTTATGGTCAGTGTTGGGGCTGGAACGAGTGACCATTTCATTATTAACTGAAAGGAATAACAAACGTTTTCATATCATCAATCGTCCAGTTTCAATGACCAATGAATGAAGAGTTGTCCCAATACTTTTGTCCATAGGGTTTATCAACTGAAGGTCTATGAGTTACTGTGTTAATCACAGGCTGGCAGTATTGTCATAACACAGGCGGCGGCAGATGATGGCAGACATTTATTTTGGTCTGAAACATCAAGGCCTGTGTTTAAGGTGGTCATGTGTTTGAGTCGCAGGCTGGAAGGTTCAGCCGGTCCTCACGGTCCTCGCTGTCCCCGCTGTCCAACGGACCGAACCGGAGAACTCCGCCTGCAGGAACGTGATCACGTCACAGGTCAGCGTTACTGACACAACCGATCGTTCCATCAGCGGTGAAACGATACGATGATTAGAGCTTATTAATCTGCAATCCTTCGGCTCCGTACGGAACCTAATCTACAGCTGGAACCTTCGAGTTTCATCGCGTGACGACAGTTTGACGACAGTTTGAGTTGTGATCATGTTTATTTTATTTCAGTGGCTTTATTTTAATTTTATTAAATTTTTTATTAAAAAAACTTTTTTATTATTATTATTTATTAACTATTATATTATATTATTATATTATTTTAACATATTTTTTCTATTATATAATTTCTAATAATTTATTTTGTCTATTTTTTTAATTTTATTATATTCAATAAACTTTAATTTACATACTGATTGTTTCATATTTGATCATTTTCTCTTATTTTACTTTTGGTTTATTAATTTTTATTGTTTTTTTATTGGTTTATTTTATTTTTACGTATCATTCCCTCGTATTCTTTAATGACCTTGATATTTTGGTAGATTATTCTCGGTGTAGTTCTGCTCTACACTGAGAATCAGGGTCACCTTCAGTGCAATTTGAGATGTGATATTTATACAGAAACAGTGAGTAAATGCAACATCTCTACCATCTTCCTGATGTCCTGAGAGACGTTCGTTCCTCGAGGCCTGGTGTGTTTTGCTTTCACCAGTGTGGGTAACATCAAACTAACCAGTACCCAAGATTTGGTACTGGTACTGGTACTGGTACTGGTTCACCCCCCAGTCAAACTGCTTTTCTTTCTGGCAAA